>JAOPHQ010003994.1:0-145000 GCA_030340625.1 Merluccius polli
AGAGATAGGCTTTTAGAGATAAGCCTAATGTTATTTTTGTTTAGCACAACTATTCTTGTGCTTTTTCATATCCCTATTATATGTATTTCATATTCGAAGCATATTTCTATTTCATTTTGGTAAAACCATAGTTTGTTTGACAAAGGTCTATGGACCTGCCATATGTGATAGGCTATATCTTGTGTTAAAATAAAATAAATCAAAAATGTATGTTTCTGAGACTGGGAGTAATCTATCACTCCGTTCTGCACACATGCGTATGGGTTACTACCAGTACCAGGTATTGTCTACGAATACAATAACTATATTTTTGACCCGTTAAACATGGCGTCTTTTATGGGCCAATATATATATATGAATTCCGTGACTTCTCGCGAGAGTCCGCGAAGACGGGAGCCGCACGAAGGTAGCGCCTCCGCTTGGCGGTTGTATGCGTATGATGTGCAGAGAGTCGTCTGTCAGTGCGTGCAGAGAGCAGCATGATAGCCTACCCTCAAGTTTGCACCGCGAGGACGTAGAGTGATGAGAAAAGGACACCCCATCAAAACATAACCGGCCCTCGGTTTAAAGCTAGTCCAAAAAAAATAATAGCATTCAGCTGTTAAAGGAATTAAGACATTGCTGCGACGCGCCATTCGCCCACATTTGAGAAACCGGCGGCGGCGGCGGCGACGGTGGTCGTCGCACAGCGTGTGCAATGGCAGCCCCACGGCCGATTAAGGGGATCCTGAAAAACAGAAACAACGAGACAAACGTCCGACCGCTGGCCGAAGACGTGCCGGCGGACAGCCCGCCCGAAGAGCCGCCGGGTCTGACGGAGGACGACCAGCAGTAAGTCCCGAGCCAACTGTAAACTTCAGCCCTGGGTTAGCTAGCTTAAAACACTTGTTAGCCGCCACCGGTGGGCAAACGAACTGCGGTTTATGTCGTTAATAATAACCACCCGCGGGTTTGAGCTGTGTGTGGGGGGGTTCACTGTGTGTGTGTGTGTGTGTGTGTGTTTTCATTGCGCACACACATCTGCTTTTACTGAACCAGCGAGTCCCATCTAGTTAGCTAGGTGTGCACTATAATAAACAGGCGCGGGGCTAACGTCAGCCGTGGTTACAGGGGCGGCACTGTCAAATCCGTGTCCCGTTAACTATACGCTGTGAACTTGGCTTTTTGTTTGCTTTTACAAATACCTGGTTGTCCCCCTGACTTGCAGTTTCGTTAAGCGGCAGTGATGTTCAGCGAAACGAGATCCCGAGATCACCTTCTTGCCCCCCCATTGCCAGACATTGGTGCCCCTTTCTGGCATGTCATTGGTTGTAGTAGCACCCTGCCAGTGATGCCACCAGTGTCATGGAGGTTCTCCACAATTGGGAGATGTCTTTCACAACTAACTTACTGCTAATGCCATGTTTTTTAAATGGCTAGAAAATAGTAGTTGTTTGTTTTATATGTATTGTATATAATCCGTATGCAATGTATTTCTTTTATTAGGCGTGAATGTCATTGACGGAGAACATTTCAAAGCGTTGATTATAAGATGAAACAAATTAAATCCGTGAAACTGCAATGCTTAGTCTTTGCCCTCGTCTCATAATTCGGTTTACTGTAAGCCATTTGATAATCAAGCAAGTACTTGTGTTTTACTAATTACTTAAATAAACCTGGAAAAGCAGTTGGTGAGAGCATTTACCAGCCCTTGTAGGGTGTAGTGTAGGATGTGTTACGTTGTGTTACGTAGCGTTTCCATTTCTCCATCTCTAGATGAAATAAGACAGCCTTTGGTTGAACTGCCCTATGAGAAAATGGGTCATGCAAGATGGCAGTTATTAATGAATTCCATTCCCAGTAGTGACTCCATTTTCTCCTGTGTTGATACGAAAATAGTCTCCACAAAAGTAGGAAAGGGCAGAATAAGCATGCTGTGTGCTACCAGGCACTAAATGCGATGAGAATAACTCCACAGTAGCTGCACTGTAGCATGCTACTGTTGTCAGTTAGGTTTCCAGTCTGAATGCCTACGCAACCCAATTCACATGCAAAAACACACACATACACACTTGCTTCTAATGCTTGAAACCTTTATCAACTTAAAAAGGGTTATTACTTGATAAGGATGTAGTGTCTTCACGCTCCAGTGACTATTGAGTGTCATGGGGATCAGAAGCACTAATCCTAGCATTGTTGATGTTTTTTGTTGTTATAAAAACAGGTTTTATTGGTAATCTGGTGACATTTTATGTATTTTGCAAATCTTTGTTGTTTTGCAGCTAGTTACTAAAGACACTCTGTTTCTTGGGAAATGTGTTTCACCTTGGAAAGACTTTGGCTCACCATGATGCGTTTTTGTGCCAATAAACTTACAACAAAATGCTTTATTGTTGGGCATTGACTTGTTGCCAATGCAGCTTCAACAAAATGTCATTTATTATGATCCCTGTGTTAACAATTTAATTTTGCCTGCTTTTTTACCTTAATCATAATGTGAGAAGGCTTTAGTGCTTTAAATAAACTTGTTTCTTTTGCCTTTTGCCTCTAATTGTTAAAGAAAACTTTGCCATCTTCCTGTTTCTAACACATATCTGGCTCATTCATGGCCCATTTCCAAATTAGTAGTTCATTGTACACTACCTCCCCATACAATCCCATGCTGCCTGTAACTGGTTGGCACAATTAAACTTCCTTCCTAAGAATTCAGCACAGAAGCCAAAGGTCCTTTAGCATTTATTATTAATTAAATACCGAAAGGCAGGCACTGGCATATTAAACAAGGTTCTCATAGCTAATCAAACTGAACTCCACAAGTAGGAAAATAAATCTGATTTCTGAAGAATTATTTAAAAAGCTGGTTTTCAGACTGGATAAGAGACTGCATTCACATTAACATTTCATTAAACCCATTGCTCAAGTTCTCCATAGTTTGGACGATTGAATTTTATGGGCTGTCCGGGCAACTTTTTTCCTATTGGAGACCTGTCTTGTTGTGCCTTCAATCAACTGACTGCTATTTCTCAAACAGTGGCATACAAGTGTTGTGCAGCGACATACATATTTAATTCCAAACAAACAATGGTCTGTGTTTGGAGAAGGACGTACGCTTCAGTGAAACTGTATCTTTCCTTCACTATCTTTCGGGCCTCATCTGTTGACAGGTTGGCACGCAGTAAAGCTAGGCTATATTGTGGAAGAACAACCCCCCCTACCAGGACATTTTATCCTGATCATCTATGCCGGTCAACTGAGGACACTAGACTTTGAAAACCAATTCCACCTTACCCTCAATGGGAGAACAATTGAATTCATATAGGTTAACGGTATGTTGACCATTGGTGTAAAATGTAGCCCAGGTCTAGGCTTTCATTCTTCTGTAGGGTGCAGCATGTATTTTCTTTAGATATTGTGTTGTGATTGTTTAAAGTTGAGTTGAAAAACGTTTTTTAAAAATTGGAAGGATATCCTCATGAACCACTGGTATATCAGCCTAGGGACGTTGACCTCAAGTTGTTTCTCACTAAATAATTTTAAAAGATCTCATTTCAACATGGCCAGTTTTCTTCATGCTTTTAATCTTAAATAATTAACCCCATCAATGCCCTTTGTCTGTGAAAAGTGTAAAGACACCTTAAAATTAATCCGAAGCTTGTGATCACCAAAGGATCTACACTCCATGATTACCACCTCCATGGTCACCTAGCTAGATCTGCTCGTTCTTAACAACCACAGCAAGCAAGGTCCCATCATGTTCTTGTGTGTCCATTTCTTATACTGCCGGGACCCGTTTGATTGAGCCCCTCCGAACACGCTTGAAACGGCACAATGGAGACCTGAAGACCTTCTCCACACCACTTACTCAGAGACAATGCCACCTGATAGTGCATCTCCGCTATCCCTGACGGCAGCTCACTCTAGTTAATGAGTTCTTCTCAAGCTAGATCTACCAATCTGTTAGCCACCTCTGAGAGATGCTCACCAAATCATAGGCAGGAATATGGCTCTATATTTAGTCCCAGACACTCATCTCTGCTCTTCAGGGGAGTGCTGCTATCACCTTTTTTCCACAGATGGAGGTTACGTCATCAACATTCTGTAATTTCATTACAGATTGTACTACTGCTGAATGGATTTGGAGTGCATTGAAGGCCACTGGTGTTTGTGAGTGACGTAGACAAGACCAGACTAGGCTGGTGGGAGCTTTGATGTGTAACTGTACAATGTACTGCTTTTTAGAAGGCATCTAATGGATGCGAACTGCATGCATTGCATTTACACACTCCAGGGAGGTGCAGAGTCACCGCTGGGCACATACAGTATGACCCTGAATGCCTCCCACTGACCGATTACAACATTGATGCTTACCTGCTGAGCTCTGACTTTTCCTCCTTCGTCACCCTGGTGAGGGTGCTTATGCTGTTCATAAGCACCCTCACCCTGTATTGTGTTTAGGGGGATGTCAAAGTATGCCACCGTGATGACCTCTACAGGGTTTAATTGCCAATATATATTCTGAATTTACAGTACCGACAGATCAGTGTCTTGAAGGGCCCCTATTCTACCACCCCTATTCTCTAAGGTTGACAAGCCATTGCATACTATGCCCAGATGTAGCGCTATTTTCACATCAACTGTGGGAGTATGAAGGACCAATCGGCTCCAGCCTACCAGTTTGTACCCGATCACACTACAGGGCATAGACAACTAGCAGGTGTTTTTGGCAGACTTGAACCCCCCCCCCCCCCCCCAAGCTGACTGGGCAGTGTCTAGAAAAGCACTATATAAATGAAATAAAATGGAGCTTTTAAATCACTCGAGATTTGAATTGAAATCCCCTTTGACCTTCTCCCTTGTCGTCAGTTTGTCGTTATGCTCTCAGGCAGGCAGGACTTTCTTTTCTAATTAATTTCCTTCATGGATTTCAAAGGGCTGTTTGTTGTTTTAAATGCAGCTTTGAGGTCGGGTATATGTTTCCCTGGCTTGAGGTGAGATCAACTCAGTTCAGTTGTCCAAAAGCAAAAAAAGTGAGACTTATTGACTGTTTGACCGGCTTTTATTCTGATTTAACCTCACCTTACATAGTAATTGATCAATGCTGACATTTTCTATGGTTCTAAGTTTCTATGATGAATTCAGTAGAAATGCTATGGCAACTCTTTGATCCTTTATCCATTTGTTTTGGGTTATGTTCTTCCTCTGTGACCCACCCACTTCCTCTGCCATTTTCCTCTTCTTTTGCAGGAAGAAGTCCCAGAAGTGGGACGAGATGAACATCCTTGCGACATATCACCCAGCTGACAAAGACTACGGTCTGATGAAGATAGACGAACCCAGCACGCCCTACAACAGGTGAGGAGCTTCACATCTTCCTCTCCTTTCACTCTCCTGTCCTGTTTACACACACACCAATATAATAGACTATGTCTGTCTGTGTCCCTCTCTTCTGACTCTGTCTCTCATTCACCCTCTCCTTTATCCCTCTTTCTCTCATAGTCCCCATTGATTAATATCTCTCTGGTTTTGCTGTTGTCTCACTCTCTAATGTCTCTCTCTCCCCTCTCAGGATGGTGGGTGATGAAGACGACGAAGGAGCCCTTAGCGACTCGGACGGTCACAGTGCGCCCACAGCGGACGACCTGGCCTCAAAGTAAGTGGAGGGGTGGAGAGAGAGAGAGGGAGGGGAAAGGAAGTTGGATACCTGATCTAGCAATTGATTGCCACAGCCAACAGAAAACAGCCCTCTGTGCCCATTTGACCTGTATGTGTACGCAGCTATTCTTCTGATGGCCTGTGCACTTCCTTTGAAAGTTATTTTCTTATCAGCTACTTGACTTTATCAGCTAGCCTCTAATGACACACATGGTCGATAATTGTAGCGCATTTCATAGTGCTGCTTTTACATATATTTAGCTGTGACGCATACTTGTTTTCACTATTTATTTCTCCTTTTATCTTCTATCATCCGTTTGTCTATTGTCAAAATGTGGGTACGACGTTGTAAGCAGTGGTCGCGTTAACCGTAATTATTTTAACAATGACAGGAAATCGGAAGATCGTCCGTCATTTTGACTGATTAGAGGGGCAACTGCGCCACTGGTGCAGGAGGAGCGCATGCTGTGGGATTTCCTCACGGTGAAGCGAGTGCTTGCAGGATTGGAAAGTCCCAGGTTCAGAAAGTCTTGCCGACTTCTGATCACTTCCAAAACTTTGGCTGAATTGGCACTGGTAATTCCAGTCTCCAGTGTGGCAGCAAGGCGTGGGTTCAGCCTTCAGAACAAAATTAGAACGGCCATGAGAAATTCTGTCTGAGGCAAAGACGCAAAAACTAATGAATCGAAATTAAATGCTTAGGGTTAGGGTTATTAGACTTATTAGCGATTTCTGAAGTCATTAAATATAAAAACATTGAATAGTTTATGTGAGTATCATCTTGTCTTTAAAAAAAAAAAAGGTTTTTTTTTGTTTAAGTAAGTTTGGAGTGTGTGTGTGTGGAGTATGTGTTGTTGATAGCTGGTTTACAGCCTCACCTGGCCCGAGTCAGACTGATTGGACTCTGGGCTGGGTGGGGCTGCACACCTGTGGTGCATGAGCAATCATGGCACCCAGGATAAACCAGCTATCACCACACACTCAAGAGAGAGCCTCTGTTATGGCAGCACGTTACGTCTGCTCGGGGAATACCATCTTGCCATCCCCAATAAACGCATACTTCAACCAACATCTACTTTCGTCCTGTCCTGTCCTGTCTCGGAGGGCCCCAGCAAAAGCAACTCATGTGGCTTGTGGTTAGAGTCCACTGCCACAGTAAGATATTGGATATTCAACAGATATTCACACTCAAAATTACAGTGATCTTAGTCCCGGATGTCCAGCGGCCCTGCCCTAAACAATAGCCTAACTAACGCAATTAACCCGGAAACGTCTCACGGGTGGGCGGGTGTTCATCGAATAATGGTTGAATAGTTCCAGCGAATATCAAATAGTATTTTTGCTTGAAATGCCTATCCCTACTTATCATTTAAAAAAATACAATTAAAATGACAGTTAATAACAGATTATGACTTTTTACGACCCCGTCCGTGAAAATGACGGACAACGAGAAAGTCTATTGCAACCACTGGTGGTAAGGAGGAGTAAGGATGGTGTGTTGTGTCATTACCTGTCATGGTAAACGGTGGCGCTAGCAGCAGCAGCTAGCAGTTGCAAGGCAAGCATCCAGGCCTGACCTGGCAGTAACTCATGGCTGAGCTGCAACGTGAGGCAGCTGCTCTGTCATAGCCTGCGGCCCAGAGCTGCCCAGGCAGAACGCTGTCGCACAGGCCACTGTATGGCAGTGTACTCTGCCTCTGTCTCAGCCTATGCTGCTGTCCCTGCTCTCGGCTGGACTGCACTATTGCACCGCGTGTGTGTGTGTGTGTGTGTGTGTGTGTGTGTGTGTGTGTGTGTGTGTGTGTGTGTGTGTGTGTGTGTGTGTGTGTGTGTGTGTGTGTGTGTGTGTGTGTGTGTGTGTGTGTGTGTGTGTGTGTGTGTTCACAGTTAGCAACTGTTTGAAAGATTTAGAAAGATATGTAGCAACATGCCTCCACTGTAGCAATCAAGATTTTGAAGAAGCTTTGTATGTCAGATTAATGCGCACCCGAATGGGAGCTGTGCTGGATTCTAGTAGGACGGCGATTTGCTCCCGGCTACCGTGCTTTTATAAGTGAGTGCGTTATCCAGGAAGGGTGTGTGCGTGGGCTCAGTACTAGAAGAAGGGAATGGAAGTGAGCTCCAGGCTTGTGGGTCAATTAGCTGCTCTTGTTTTACGCCAAAGCCATTGCAAATGCCAACAGCTGCTCACTTCTCATCCCACTGGTCACTTCTGTCCTCTCCTCCCTGTACGACGTCTGCATTCTTTCCTTTCTCATGCTCTTCTCACATTACGTCACTCCTACTCTCGCATTCTTCTGACTACAAGACTGAATCTTTTTGTTTGTCTGTTGGGTTCTCTCCATCTCAGTGACTGTCTGCTGGCTCTGCCCTGGGCTCCTCCTTTAATCCCAGAGTAATATCCTCTCCCCAGGGCCATAGTAGCTCTCACTTTAACGGTTTAATTCTGCAGGCGACCATCTTTCTTTCTTATCTGGGACGAATACAAAATGTCTTCTCTGTGAGATTGGCGCATTCTTTCCTTTATTCACATTGACTTAACTGGTGGATAATATCTTCTTTGGGGTCATCTATTTGCTGCATGAGATCACATCTCAAAATGAACACGTAGACTACTAGAGCCTCCTGTCTAGTCATGATCCCCTCCCTCCTTTACTTTCACTGTTTAATAACCCCCCCCCCCCCATCTGTCCCTCTCTCTTTCAGGATAGCGGCAGCAGAGAACGTAGATCCTCGGTTCATGAGGGAGGAAGAGGTGAGCAGTGAAGAGGAGGAAGAGGTGCTGAGTGCTGAAGAACAAGGTACACACACACACACACACACACACACACACACACACACACACACACACACACACACACACACACACACACACACACACACACACACACACAGCATGCTTTACAGTTGCCTAAACCTTTGACATTCATGCCCCTCATGAACTACTCTCTTGAAGAGAACCGATGAACTTTAACCTTTTACTGATCCTCTCGTCCTTAATACTCCCCCTCAGCTGCCATTACACTGGGGCTCTTCCAATTGAACAACGGCCATTTCAGCTCCACAGCCTCCAAGCCTTCTCCCTGTATGTGTATCTGCTGTGGTCAAAGAGTTGAGTCTGTAGATCACTTCAGAGCCACACAGTGTGAACTGTGTTCTGTTGAGCTTGCTTGTTCTCCCTCCACACTGTGGGCTGCGTGACAAGCGATGGACAGATGTCAACTGTCTCTTGGAGTAGATTACAATGCTGACATGGCTGTCAAGATGTGATTGGCAGATGAGGCAATGAGTTGCTCCCCAACCATCTGGCTCTAAAATATGTTTATTTGGTTATGTCTCTCTATAGATTTGTTTCAGTTTCTTACAACAGCTCTCTTTCTTTCTTTCTTTCTTTCTTTCTTTCTTTCTTTCTTTCTTTCTTTCTTTCTTTCTTTCTTTCTTTCTTTCTTTCTTCCTCCTTTCTTTCTTTCTTTCTTTCTTTCTTTCTTTCTTTCCCCCCCCCCCCCCCCCCCCCCCCGGTTCTTCTTTCACTCAGTCTCTCATTCCGAGCACGTCCTTTAACAGTCTCGCAGACACACACTTCCATATTTGGTAACTGGGTCATATCCTTCCTCTACCTCTTTATGGCTGGATGACTGCCCCCCTCAAGGTGGCAGTGATACTTTCTCAAGTTATTGTTTACTGAAATGGGCTTCCCACAGATGCCCGGCCATCTGTCTCGTCTGTAGTCTGACTGCTTTTGAAGTTGCTTCTCCATCCCTCCATTGTTTTTATATTTGTTATATAACCATCTCCCTCTATTGTATAATGCTTAATCCTAAAATCTCTAACTACTTCTTCACCACCATGGATTTATAATAAAGAAGGGTAAATTAGAGTAGATTCTAGCAATACGTTTCCTTAAGGCATGTCAATCATTTACATGGCAATATAAGTGGAAGCAAATCAGCAGGAACGGGGATCTGGTTTCATGCCGTGGGGGGGGGGGGGGGGGGGGGATTTAATTTCATCATGTAGTGTTAACGATAAGATCACTAATCAAGTTGTTAGCCCTCACTCGACATTGAAATGTCCGCTGTTACTAAGGTAATAGGAAAATATTTGTTTAGGTTGTGTTTATGACTAAAACAGAAAAACGGCAACGGTGGAGCAGGGGGCGGGTTCACACCCGTCAGTAACTGATCGTAAATGTTAGTGATAAGGTTGGAGAGATTAGTACAGCAACATGACTGTAAAAAGGGCTGACCATATTGAGCCTTCTGTGCAAGTTCTATGCCTGCGTAAGACACTTCAACATTGTTTTTAGTGTTGCAGCTTTTTTTTCACTATCTATTTTTGCATTCTCTCTTATGTCCCTCCTTCTATTTAGTGTGGTTGCAAAGCAAGCCACACTATTGTTATCATGTTTTTTTTAATTTGTATTATTCTTCTGCCTCATGTTCTGTATTTCCTTCAGTTTTTGAGGGATCAACACCAACTATTTTCTTTTCTCATGAACCATAAATCCAAATTACACAACATTTGGTACACATGCTGCTTAGATGTGCCCGACCAGAAGTTATTTTTATTTTTTGTATTCAGTTAAAAATGGAAGAGTTGTGTGCAAATAAATATATGCAAATGAGCCAACATAATTCAAACAATCCCAAGTCCGCTTCAAAGTGGCCCAGGGACTTGAAACGTAGTGTGCTTGCGTATTAGCCTTGCTAGCATTAGCATGTTAGCATGCTCACAGGAAAATTGCGCATCATGCAATCATATTTTCCAAATGTCTCCCTGTCTCACAGCTAAGAGGTCACAGTTTCAGATGATGAGGAAGATGCACTACAACGAAGGCATGAACATCAAGCTGGCACGTCAGCTCATTGCCAACGAGGATGACGAAGATGAGGATGAGGATGAAGATGAAGAGATGAGAGATGTTACGGAGGAGGCCAGGGAAGAGGTGGCCACAGCAGCAGCAGCTGAGGGGGAAGAGGAGGGGGTGGAGGAGACGGAGGATATCCATGTTGACCCTCCGCAAGAAGGTGAGGAAGAGTCCAGTGCTTCATTAACTGTAGTCTCAGCCTCTTTCATTCATTTGCGTCACCATGTGACTCATCCTGAACATCTGATAGAGCAAGTTAAGCTGGGCAGCATCTTGAAGAGACACAATTCTCATTGGCTGTCAGCAGTGTCACACACTGTGACGGTTCCCTGGGTAATTTGAGTGTGTATTCCCATACCCAGCTGATTGGTGGAAACTCCTGGGCTCCAGCTAGGGAGATTATAAAGCTCCACCCATTAACTTGTCTCTCCCTCTCTCTGGCAGCCTCCACTCAACTCTCCAGGCTGCTACATGGTTTTTGGTTTGGGTTTTTGTTTCTTTCTTTTCATGGCACACAACACCTTGCATCTACATATCTTTCACTCATGCATACATGTACCTTCTCTACTGATTGAGTGATTAACACACCCCATTGCTTCTTTGGCTTGATTTTGAGCTAAGTTGTTTTGTGATTTTGAGTTCCAAACAATAAATTACTTTAAATTAGCCTTCAACCCGTTTCTCCCATGGTGTTTGTCAGGGCTTTACAGCCGGGTCATGACACTCACAGAAATGTAGATGTAGCTCCGGCATGACCCGGGGGAATCAAGTCTGTTCTTATATTTACATCCATGGGTTTATTCAGTCAATATATCCTTTTTTTTGATAGACCGCTGAGCAATTGTTGTAAATCACATTTGAAGTCCCATTTGTTTCACCAAATGGCCGTGATTGGTAATGTGTGCATGTCAATCAAGACCTCTTCCTGACAAATAGGCAGTTCTTGACACAGTTAATCAACGCTGGATCCCATACTTAGCGTGTGGAAAGGCTGGCTCTGGCTCTACAGTAACTGAATCAAAATTATCTAAAATGGTGGTCTGGCATGAATCGACACAAACATTGCAAAAACATTTGTTTATAGGTGTTACAAGTTGGCTCATCGTGTGGTCTTGCAACCAAAAGTGTGTTCCAATCACTCTGTTGTTCACTGCAAAGTGGACATAAAACGTCAATGATTATTGCTTTGGTTTTCTTCATTTTCTGTTGTGTCGGTGTCTCACTCTCTGTCTCTGTCTGTTCCTAGCTGAATCTCTGGCCTCCTAGAAAGAGGTGCTCCTCCCTCTGTCCTGTGTTGTCCTGCTCATCTCTGCTCGTTAGTGGTCCAGACAGACTACTCCGCTACTGTGCTCGCTGTCCCGGTGTTGTCAGCCGACAACCGCCTCTACACCAACTATAGCTCAACAGCCAATAACATCGCCGGCCTATCGTCCTTGTCTACAACTCCTAAAAAACAAAAAAACAATGCAGTGCAATACACCCCTTAAAAAACTTCTTTTTGACCTGACTTTTACTTCTGGAAGAAGTGCAAATGCAAACACAGAACGACTGACTTCCACTGTTGCCAAGGAGCCTATTCGTTTCCCCTTTCTGACATCCTGTCCCAGAACCCTTTTTAAAGACTGTGCTGGACCACTGATTGTTATGAAGCAGGTAGCCCTCTCCTCCAATGTGGTGCACTGTGCCTGCTGACCAGATCCTCTGCCTCCACAGCAGCAGCCCTATCGACACATGGCCGACTGCATTACAAATCTCAATGGTGGTTGTAGTGGGTAAGGGTTCCATTTATTTCCTACCCATAACCTGGCTCTCCTTGGTTTTCCCCCCACACGTTTTATTTCATTCACCTTGATGATTTTTCTGTGTGCCCCCTAATATGAATAATAAAAATAATAACAATGATAATGCCAATTAGCCCTCTATGGTTATGAAACATAATGCCATTATATTAAGATTTGTTTAGGTGTAAGCATTGTGTGACCATATCTTAATCTCTGCATACCATTGTATTATTCACAGGGCTACTTCTGTACCCTATGTGTAATATGACCTGAAATTAATTTCACCTCTACTTGATAACCAGCAGAATAGTAATGGCGAATATATATATAGTCAAATATATTGAACCAATCTCCCTCCTTAATGAAAGCATGGCTTCCCGGCTAAAATCTGCATACGCCATACGGAAATGCACTTTCCTTGCTGTTGCAGTAATGTTTTCCAATACATGTACTTCTCTCTGTTAAAGATGGTGCATTGTGTCAGCTCAGAATGTTCATGTCTTGCATAACAGGAACTTTTCTCAAATGTAAAGCTCAATCTGTAAATTCATTTTAAATTATACACGGTTACAGTTAAATTAAATAAATGTTCACTTTCAAAACTACCGGGGCTCTGTTGCCCCCGATGGTGTATTTTATTTGACATTTTGAAGACTATTTGTTTTTGTGTTTTAGAGGATATTATCAATTTTTTTGTAATATTAAGCAGCAGGTTGTTGTCATGATGCACTTGTATTTGCCTGGTCTTGAATTCCCAGGCCAAGTGTTTCTGCTGGTTCTGATGGAGACAGAGCTTAGGAAGGCTCTGGGAGAGAGAGAGACTGTCTTAAGTGCTATTTACCCCATCCTTTACATTTGATTTTTGACAAGCAGAACAAACTACTTTTGTCTTGTGATTTAATTTATGTTTAAGCGTTTCTATGTGGAGAAAGTCTGAAAGAGTATGGAAAGCACATTTCTGTAATACTAAGGTCTTGTAAAAGATGTGAAAAGGGGTTTTCATATAATGCTACATAATATGTAGTTGTACATGCACTGTTATACCTGGATATTACAAAGAACACATTGTATAATTGCCCATTACTGTGTTAATTTATTAGAAACCCTAAGCATGTCTTGTCATATATTTTTAATGCATCTCTCTACACACCAAACATGCTTTTCCTTGTTTATCCCCCCCCCCCCCCCCCCCCCCCAGAAGAACTGTTGGTCCTCTCACAGATTGAGCCGCTATATTGAGTTGGAGCCATGAGAGATCTAAGAGCAATACACTTGACCCCTGAGCGGAGGAAGTACAACACATGCATTTGTTCTGAAAATGACTTGAGAATTTGATTCCAGTAAAGCTCTTCTGTTAAACATATAAACATATCCAGTGGTAGACAAAGACTTGGTTAAAAGCACAATGCTAAAGTGCATTTATGGTTTGAGAACATTTATTAATAGTTATTTCAAACGTGAACCATAATAAAAGTTGGTGAGTCTCCCTGGCTAGGAATTTGACTCGTATACAATTACAATGGAACATTCAAATTTTAACATTGATTTAGTTTATTTTTGTGTGGAATTATTGTGTTTATTTATGATTAAGAGTGGATGATGCGTGACATGGGATCACATGTAGGTGTATCTTTTGCACCCCCTTTACACAGATTCTCAATCTGCTATAGCTCATACTTAATGTGGCTTAAATCTACAAACCTCTTATTCTACGTGTGACTTGTTGCAAAAAGGATGCATAAGAGTTTGGTTTGCTTTCCTACTTTAGATGAAAGATCGACTGCGCACACATTTACTCACAAGTTAACCTCAAGATGGAGATTGCAATACTTTACTCTACTGTATTCATGTATGTGTGTATGAATCTATGCTATGAATAGGCCACACCCTCTTTGTCATTGCACTCACCTTGCTTTTAAACAGCTAAAAATCTACCATGTTTTCAAACAAACGCAGAATAACATGTCTCCTTCAGTGTCTGATTCATGTGTTTTTGTATTTTGAATTTGCATGTTCTTAATCACAAAGATGTGCACTTTTGTGTCTTCATTAAACAATGTTATCAAAATCGTTGGACCTTTGTCATTAATTACATTGGTTAAAATTGCACTTACGTTGCTTAATTGAAAAGTCTTTGGCTCTTAACTATGCCCACAGCTGTATTAATGCATGATCACGTTCAAAATGTATTGTTTTAATGTTGACCTGCATCTGTACTTCTGGGAAGTCAATGTGTTATGCCACAAATGGCCACCAGGTGGCAGTTGGACACGCAAAATAAGTTATCAATGGATTGACCACATTTATAAGCGGATAAAGCAACTCATTCCTCAAGACTGGTGTTATTGACTGACCTTGGGTTAATTACTAACGTTGTCTAAATCTCCGCACCGTTTTCCTTCGTCAATCAATTTGGGTTGTTAAATTTCCATTCAATCCCACCATTTGACTGGATCTTTGCAACTCCAGCATATACACCATTTTGCATATTCTACCGCACATGCTGGACAGTGTGGACACAACTTCTGACGGAGCAAGACTTAACGAAAAATACAGCAATAACTATGCAGTACGTACACCCCGAGCTGGGGGAGCGTTCTGATTGGCTGCGGCGCACGGAGCAAACCGGAAGCAGCGCCCCTCTCTCTCTCGCGGCTCCGTAGCCGAAGGAACGGGAACGGAGCGGCTCCCACTCCACCACTAAGCGGCTAGGACCTAGCGACTACACACACACACACAACACACACACACACACACACACCGCTGCCGTGTGTTTTAGCCGCTTCGTCCACCGACTTTTTCTCCGTCGAGTCGCGACGGGACAGACGTTGAACATCCGGATGAACGTTTACGGTTGAATTGTTGGATATTAGTATATTAGTGAGCAAGGGCCGAGCCGGGGCTTTGCTAGCTGACGGTGTTGACAGAGCAGACCTCGGAGGGAGCAGCTTCACAGTAGTAGTAAGACCACTAGAGCAGTCCTGCCCGGATTAAGTCCACCCACCCACCACCCCCCAGCCCCCGAGGAAAATGAAGATCACTGTGGATTTTGAGGAATGTTTGAAGGACTCCCCACGATTCAGGTACAAACGATGTCAATTGAGCTTTTTCGTGCATTTTTAATGTCGTTTCGACAAGAAGTAACCAACCAGCTTGCGACTTTGCAGATCTAAGCTGCCCACTTTCCTATTTTTGTCTTGGAGGAAAGCTGGGAAGGGACCATGCAGTGGCTTAGGACACTAAGTAGTAACCGACTAGTCGACGCGTCGGATACTACTCCACATGTACATTGTATTTTGGGGCCAGGCGTAGTGTCAAATGCATTATGAAAACGTACATTAAACATGCATGAGAAAAGCCGTTGCTGTCCTTTTCAGTGTCACTGACTGCTAGTTATTAGTGTTGCACTGTTTCAAACTCACTGTACGGTGTTGCGTGCATACATACTTCATAACATGCATGCATGTCGGTGAGGCGTGACCGCTTAAGATATTTGCATACGTCTAATTGTGCGATGGGCGGTTTTTGCAATGTCAATTGACATTAGCCATGAACAGCCATCTGATTCAAATAAAGGGCCTACACTTCCACCACTTCACGCCTAGTAGTAGCATGGCTGTACCCGACCCATCAGAAGATGCGCCTCCCCATCACTGTCCTGTCCTAGTACTGCATGGCAGGGGCAGATGAGATGTCACAAAGTTGCCTTTTTGCCTTGAATGTCAGACTTAGGCTAGGTTTAACTAAACAACAGACCAACTAAACTGTGACAGAGGGACTGGGAAGGGAACAGCTGGCTTGCATCCTAGGTGCTGTGGATAGACATGAAAGGCGCATAACGCCCTGCGAAAAGCCAACTGCTCTTGTGATTTACTTTGCTTCCTGTTCATGTGGTAACCAGGGATCTGGTCTCGGCTCATTTTGTCTCCTCCAGATAAACATTTGTACATTGTTCATACTCGGTTGCTCAAGCGAAGGGATCTGCCGTGCCTTTTGAGTCTCAATTCCTCAATTTTCTTTTCTGGAAATGTTCAGTTTTCTGTGTATCATTAGGAAATCCAGTACATAGTTGAATGCCGTCCAGGTTCCCCCTCAGCCGTCAGCTTGCATGCATTGCCAAGGCATGGTTGCGTGCAACGCTGCACTCTTGACCGTTGCACTTGGAAAGGGGATCATAAAGGGAGTCATTGGACCACAAAGTCCACTAAGGTTATTTGTGGGTCAAGAGGACGGACCAAAGACTCTTGGATCAACACAAGTTTTCCACGTCTTCTGCCACCACCACCACCACTGCTCTCTCTATTTTTCCAAACTCTTGAAGTTATCTTTGGCAGACTCGAGGATCTAGTGAGATGCAGAGAGAAATGGCAACAAAGTCAAATAATCATCAAACACACACCAGCGTAGAGGAACCATAACTGCTCAACATCTGTTTCCATTTTGGTGTTTGCTTTTAAATTTGTGCCAGAGAATATAGGGGCCCATCAAGTGGAGAGGGTTGTTTTTAAGTGGTGGTATGATGGCACACCCACTTTTTTTTTCCCCTTCGCATTCCCCCATTTTAGGTTGGAAGCTGTCTATATGGTGACAGGCTGCAGTACGCTATCAAACTGTGGGGAGTAAGATGCACCATTCAAAAAATATCTGAGCCTATTACTATTCTTACTGCTGTTATTGCTGTTAATTGTTTTAGTAGTAGTAGTAGTAGTAGTAGTAGTAATAGGAAGAACCTTTTAATTAAATCCTAAAAGATATGTCATAACTGATTCATAACTGTCGTTAACCATGCCATCTGTCTATTGAGCACTTTTGTATCACTATTCTTAAAGAGCTGCTCAAAGCACAACAATCTTTTGATTGAGTGGTACAAAAGCAATGTTTACTATGTCATTTTGTTGATGGCTTGTTGGTCATTAAAATCAACCAATCATATCAATTATCAGTGCTGGTAATCGACAATGACGACCTATAAGTAGATTGCCTAACTCCTCCAGTGTAGGTCACTTCAGCATCTTTAATGCTAGCTCATTCATGGAGTGTTTCCTATCCAGTGTTGACCCATCTCGTGTCAACACCAGAACTAGATTCTTTCTGCCTTTTTGAATGTTGTAAAGACCACGAGGGGCAGATGTGGGTCAGTAATATCTAATGTATTTTTTATATATATTTTATTTTCCTATTTAATGTTAACATGCATACACCATAAACAAATCCAACACAGGCTTCCGACAGTATCTCATACATTGAACCATAACATCACACACTAATGTTTTTAGATTACATTATTATATAGTTCTATAATGTATGTAATACATGGAGCACTTTTTTGCACTTACCCATTTTTCATTGTCCTCGCTGTCCGTTTGACCATGTTATGTACTAAACATTTTGTTCAATACGCTTGGTCACATGATTCACAGGATGTGAAGTCATAGGGCGAATAGGTTCATCATTGGCTATTTCCCCTTAGTCATGGTTGTCTTAGGAGCTGGGATATATTGTGATCAGAGTGCTGGGCCTGGATGAGCAGTGCTTATAATTAGACTGGCATACATCCACCCCTTAGAGACCAGTTGTTAGTATTTGGTATGCTCGGCTAGCCTTGGGTTCATTTAGGCTAATGAAGCTGCAGTCCATTCCCTTTGTAATGGCCATTCATTAAGGCAGTTAACCGCTAAGCACACACACCACTTCTAAAGCAATAGCAGACTGCACAGTCCTACTACAAATGTTTTCCAGTAAATACTACCAGTTATTCCTATTGCTAGCAGGTGTGCAACTCTCCCAGCTGCTGCGGCAAATGAGTCAACATTTGATCATATCAAATAAAATATAGCAGTAAAAGTAAAAGTGAGCAGTTAAAGTAGTGGTGGAGGAGGCAGTCCCTGTGGTTGGTGGTGGCGGTGGGTGGGTGGTAGGGGGTGGGTGCTTGGTTTGTTTCCTGCCTCAATCGAGGGTGTGTCTTTGTACTGTAACGCTCTAAGTGTAAGTAATGTGGAGACTGCTGGAGAGCTGTTTGGGTGTGTCTAGAGAGGACATAGTCCATTGTGTAGGCTAATGTTATTTCTTTTCATACAGGATTGACTTCCTTGAAACTGTAGCTGACTATCTGCCACAGTCAAAGGCCTGTGTCCTTCCTTGCCCTTACAGAACCTCTCTTACTGATTCATACATCTCTCTAGATTAATCTCAGTTCTTGCCCTTTGATTGCCATCATTTGAAATTATTGCACGGTTTAAGCTGATACATTTTCGAAGCACACACACAATTTTATTTCTTTTAACCCATGAACCTTCTTTCCATTAGTGGGTTTCTTAGTATAGGGGATCTCAGTGATAAACATGATTTTACTTGCTAAAATCGATTGCTGCTCATTCATGCTGGTGTTGCTGAATCTCTACACAGTAACAGATGGACCCTTTCCGTCTTTGCGTACCATACATGTCCACAACCACAACTAAGAATGGATCGGGCCAGAATTTCCCCTTTGTGTGCAATCCTGCCATTTGAGATAATGACCTCATCTTGTTGACGCTATTCCCTGAAAGTGTCTCACTCCCCCCCCACCCCCCCCTCTAGCCTTTCTATATATCAACACTTCCAACAATTACAGGACATACGTCATGACTCCCACTCACCCTCTGTACTCTCAATTTTCCACTCAGGGACCGTACTGCAGTCGGCCCCAAAACTGTACTTGGTTCTTAATATAGAGCCGCGCAGACGTGTTGCATTCATACAAGAGGAAAAAAAAAAACGCCCTATTGTTTTTATTAAATAGCCTAATAAAACCTCTATTTATATTGCACCTTTCGTAAATAAATTCCAACTTCATGTGCAGTAATAAAATATCAACAATACATCTAATTACAGATGTAATGTTACACCTTGTAATTAGCCTATATGTATATGATCACATGGTGGTCCGCATTGAATAGAGGTCTGTACATCACAGTCCCTGAATACAGCATAGAGCCCGACCGATATGGGATTTTTAGGGCCGATACCGATACAAATATTTGATGATTTAAAAAGCCGATATTCCGATATATCGGCCGATATATATTTTAAAAAGAAATTCCAGAAACACGTAACAAAACATAAACAGATTTCCCTAACATTAGTTATATGTAGTTATTCATGAGTCCTCGCTAAAATAATAGGATAATGCAGTGAACACACTTCACCGATGGGTCACACCGCGAGAGACATGAGCAGCAGGGGGCGCTGTGGCCGCTGGCTGCCGTCGCCAGGGGGGCGGGGCTTCAAGCAGCACTGCAGACGTCACGTTCGGTTCCGCCCATTGCAATATCAAGTTTGTAGTAGAGCTATTCGGCAGGCCGGCGTGACAAGCATGTTCAAATAACAATTTACACGTTTCCCCTGTTTATTATTTAGTAATCAAAATAACAGAAATGGAGATAAAGCATTATAAAGTGCAAAACACACTGCCGCCACGGCGCGTCTGACACAAGTGCCGCCCGTAGCACCCATAGGAATATAGTCGTCTCCAGAGCAGAAGGAAAACTAAAGAAAAGAAACAAGTTTTCGGCGGCACTTGATGCGCGGCGACGCTGTGAAATAGGACAGTGGCGTGAAGTGTAGCGGGTTGCTGCTTCGCACCGACGCCGCTCATTTGCATAAAGTTAAACTAATTTCAACTCTCCGCGTCGCGCTGGACGCCGGCGTCGCGCTGCTCGCTGCCGCCGTCCGCTCCTCGTCGGCAGCGCTCAGTGAAAATGAAGGACTGCCGGCCGCTTTTGCTGCTGATGTCGCTCGCGGTCGTGGGTAACTCGTTCGCTCTGCCCGACTCCGGCTGGATCAGCTGGTTGTAGGGTTTGTGGCGTTGTAACATGGTTGAAGGGGGTTTCGTCCGTTTTTTAAAATATTCATTTATCGGCCATTATAAATGCCGATACCGATAGTTTGGAAAATGCCTAATATATATATCGGTCGGGCTCTAATACAGCACCCCATGAAGAATGCACATTTACAACTATTACCATATATATATGATCACTATTACCTTTTTTTTAATCCAAAGCAACAAAAACATTTGCGCTTTCAACCTACTGTATAAAATCCAGCCAACGATGATAGTAATTCAAAGTAAGCAATCTTTGAAATCGACAGCAAAGTGTCAGGGAGGTTGCTATGGGGGACCTGGCGTGTCAGGCTCCATGGAGGGATTCGTTCATCGTGCCCATGCTGCTGGCTATGGCTACAACTAACCTGTTCAACTATCTCCCTAGTCCCGTGAGGCTGACAAAACCGTGCCTATGGCAGGTTGCCGACAGCCTTTATGGCCCCTTTGAGGCTGTGCCTCTGAGGTGAATCAATGCAAAGGAATTTTCTTATCTCCATATTCAGGGCAGTTGGAGCTTATTCTGTGATCGGTATGCCTCCTTGTAGGTGGAGGCGGGGATGAGCACTCATATACTGTTGTAGTATTGCTGTGAATGCTCTCATACATTTTCTTTTGAGTGGGATAATTATACCTTTTGACGGCCGTAGAAGGGATTGGGGGAAATGTTTACACCATTAGTTATAATGGTGGGGAAATTGACTTCTGTGCTATCATTACTGTAGCTCACTCTGAAAAGGATTGAATTAATGGCTGAACTCTTCATAAATTAAACTGAACCCTGGCCTGGGGGATACCTCAAGGGCAGAACTGGAGGAGGGTTTCATATGAATTACTGTTGGTCTTCACTCTGTCTTGTATCTGTTGCACGTGATGTGATCGGGCTATTCACTTGCTGTTGAGCAGATGAGCTCTTTTCTACGCTGCCATTCATGAATGAGACCAAATGCGCAGTAAAGCCCAA
Organism: Merluccius polli; assembly: GCA_030340625.1. NCBI lineage: Eukaryota > Metazoa > Chordata > Actinopteri > Gadiformes > Merlucciidae > Merluccius > Merluccius polli. The sequence continues at coordinate 21,108 of JAOPHQ010003994.1, forward strand.
TAGCATGGCCTGGTTCTGAGAGAACTCTGACCCAAATATTCTCTGTGCTGATAACTAAGCTGCTCTTTTAACCAGTGGTTAAAATATTTCATTTCCTATATACTATTCTATACTATACTATACCATATAATATGCCATACATTTCCTCCATGTCCTCTAGGACTATCCGTCTTCTCCATCTTCATTTCTTGTTTTCTCTTGTCTTTGCCATGTTTGCCGTGTATTCCTTCCATCCCAGCTTTGCTCCAAGACTCATGAATGGCAATGAGCCCACGGCTGAATGTGTGTCAAGTGTGCTGGTCCCAACTAGCCCTCCTCAGTTGAATGTAGGGGGAAACTTAAGACTCCAAGGGTTGGGTGATTCAGGAACTATGTGCATAACCACAGTAGCTGTCCTGCCGTCTTTATCCTTCTGGTTAGCATTGCACCCATGTTGTGTTGTCATGGATTAGTGATGATATTCCCTGAGGTGGGTTGCACCAATGTTGTGGTGCAATGGAATGGATTAGTGATCATATTTTGTTTGGCAATAACGCCAACAAGGTTGAGCCAGGGGTCTGTCACTTGGACATGGGGATTCATGGATAACAAAATAACATATCCTCTTTCCAACACAGTGGTCTGGACTTTGATGCCAGGAGATATGAAGCTGATCTCCTCCTCCTCCTCCTCTTCTTCGTATGTCTCTTCTCAGCCCGTCTGCCACTTTGGCCATGGCTACTCCTTATTTTTAGATTGCACGAGTCGGATAGCTGATATTTGGCCGACCGCATCCCTCTCTGTCTACTCGGCGTCCACTACAGCCTTATCTTGCCTCGTATTTAACGTGTTTCTGCCCTCATGATTGTGAAACTGTGTGATTGCATCGCTATTATGGGAATTGGGTTTGATGTTGCAGGGAAAAACGTTTGCATTTGTGTGCAACTATTATTCTGAGAACGTAATTTCCTTTTGTTCTCTTGCTTTTGTTCAGAGGTGCTCTGAACTGTGCTCTGCTCTTAAATTGCGCTAGTGCTGCGGTGCAATTTCATTGATACTTTTACAAACCACCTTTTTTTTTGTTTTGTGATCATTTAAAGTACCCACATACATTCAAAGTCATGTGTCTTAAATGGAACTAAAGTGGGTCGTGTTTCCAATGAGACCACTCGTATGCCACCATTTAACCGCGCTATAACTTCCGTGTCTTGTCCTTTTTACTACACATCGCTGCCTGACGCGGCGCTCCATGGCTTGTCTGGTGTGCTTTACATTGAAGGTCTGCCGTGACCCAGTCGAACTCAGACTTATCTTGGATCCAGCAGTCCTACTATTTAATAGTAGAGCCTGGGCCAGAAACAAGAAACTGCAAGGGGTGTAGTTACACCTTGTTTCCTGTTTCATTACGGAGATAATCTATCGAAGAGAACTCATTCGCGCGAGTGATGAAGCGCTCAGGAGGAGATTTTAATTGTGTGTAAAAGTGTATTTCTACAGTGGCCAGTCTACACGATATTGATTTGAAACCTTTACACTTACACTTCTTTACAGTTTACTACTGCTGGCCGAGTTGGTGTTCGCCAATTAGGCTACGCGCTTACAGATCCTTGCCTCCAGCAACATGATTGGTCGAAACAAATATGCAGCGAAAGAAAACGAAGCCCAGTTCACCGAGTTTAGCTCGTCTGCCATCAGACTTTAGATATTAATCTAAACAGTGATTTGTGAGACTAGATTAGGGCAGTTTTGCTTTTTTAAAATTCAAATAAAACATGTGTTTTAACCAATTGAACGGTTTCAGAAATTAAATGGAAATAAACAACGACTTCAACTAAATGTCCGGGTCGCAACAGCCCTATTGTGATACGTTACATGGTGGCGCTGGAAAGGAGCATGGGGGAACAGCGCCACTATTACATTATTTGGGGAAAACCCTGATGATCCATGATCCATCATTTTGATAACTAGGTTATCAAGGGTAAAGTGTTTGCTCCCACTGCATGTTAAAATTGTGTTGAACTTGGGATAACAGCCAAACGGATGAATAGAGGACTTCCTTTTCTAAGTAAAAAAGCCATTTATTTCTGAAGGCTGTACTGGTGGTAAAATTGATCAAGAGCATACACCAGCAACATTTCCCCACAGCTATGTCGTAATGAAAGTTAATTGATGTATGTATTTTGTATTCCATGTCCTGTTTTGCAAACATTATCATGTTTAAATGAACAGCCAGGCACTAACTTAAACTTAAATAATCAATAACATGATCCTGTTTTTTGAGGAACAAAATGAATTACAGTGTCTTTTTTTCATATGATTCCTCCTAAATTTGCATCAACATGAAGCACTCAAAGCAAAGTTTAAAGCATCAATTCATGTTTGTTTGTGGCTGCATTCAACTTTCTGTAAGCAGGGAAATTCCCAGGGGAAGCTCAGAGTTGTTTTGAACGTTGCATTAAACCATTACATCACTGAGGATTGATAAAGCACTGTCTCAGTTGATGTGCTAATGAGCTGTACAGTCATAGTTGGTTTAGTGTGATACAATCAGTTCAGTGTTGTAAACATATTAGTCGTGGTAGCCAAGTCTGCCGGTGGAAATACTGGTATCACATATTATATGTTGGTATTGTGTATTTTATTATTTTTATTTATTATATTTTGTTATTTTATGTTATATTACCTAATTTGTCTAAGATAGGAGTCATGACCTGGTAGCATCTGGTAGCATCAATGCGTTTCTAGTGCGTTTCATTAGTTGGCTAATAACTAGCAATGTGCGGCTGAAGTCCTCTCCTCAGTCTTTCACATGCTCTCTTACTTTTCCCTTCCTGTTTCTCTGTTCCCTCTTCTTCCTCTTTGCTAATTGGGCCATATGTGAAGTCGAAGTGCAATAAATAATCTCTCGTATGTATTTGTTGTCAATGGATTCAGTGCCGTAACCGTTCTGCATTCTCGTAGCAGTTTCATGATAAGCGTGAGTCAGTTTTCCCTGTCCTCTTTCTTCCTCTTCTTTTTCCTCTCCCTATATTTCCATCTCTCTAGCTATGTAAGCATGTAAACATACAGTATGTGTGACTTCAGAGGTGCCTGTTCCTTTAAGCAATGACACGCCCTACTGTTTATGACACATCCCAAGGTACTCGAATATTGTTAAAATGTTGGTACAGGGCTCCAGACTGCCACCAATTTGATGGCATTTGCCACCAAAAATCTGTCTAGTGCCACACAAAAAAATATTGGTGGCATTAGTGCCACTTGATTTCTATTATTATTATTATTATTATTATTATTATTATTATTATTATTATTATTATTTAAATCCTTAAGTTATTTATTATCCTCCTTTGAACTACCCACTGACGTCAAGTCTCTCGCGCAGTATAGTATACTATGACGGCCTTTTCCCACGCCTTCTCGTTCAGGTTGAAGGTCATCATTGCCGCATCATTGTCACAAAACATTAAGAATAATGAAGGGTATCAACACATTTTTCAAAAAAAAAAGCTGAGATGCAATCACCCAGTTTTTGTGCAACCAAATTATGTGCTACTGCCACTAACTGAAAATGTTAGTGGGAGCAGTGCCACCAGTCTGGAGCCCTGTAGTATGTGTATATGTTGATGCCTGCCTGCTTGTCTGTCTGTCTGTCTGTGTGCCTGCTTATTATTAATTTTAACACTGGACAATCTCCAAGGTCAGAAGCATTGGCTCAGATCTGCATGTTGCCAGCTCCCCTTCTTCAGCGTTTTAGTACCTAGCCAACTCGCAGAGCTCAGAAATGAAATTACAAAGGAAAAACACACTCTCATGCTCTCATAGTTAGACTGAAAACACAGACGGGTTTAGGTTTTAATTTATCAAGGGGTTTGTGACTAACACGCCTGCTCTACATTAAGTATTTTCTAGAATCTGACAAAGCTTCTTTTGCTTTTGTTGAGAGATTCCATTGCAAGATTACACTTGTTTAAATGTCTACTGAAAGCACTGCGTTTCAAAATGGCCAGCTATTTCAGCAGAAAGTCTGCCCTTTGCAGTTTGCCGACTGGGTGGAAAGCAAGAGGTGCATTCAAGATGTGACATTCCTGTTGGCTGCCAATAATAGGTGGAATATCACAAACGTAGGAGGGCCTGCATATGTAACCTGTAAGGGATAATCCACGACGAGGTGTGTGTGTATTGAAAAATAATGCCCAATGCAGGGGCTAAGATACCTTATTAGTTACCTTAAGTAACTAAGTTAAGTTAAGTTAATAAGTTACCATATTACTCCAGTAAATAGAGACAATCTTAGTAACGACATGGCAACGTTACCTTATTACTCCAGTAAATAGAGACAATCTTAGTAACGACATGGCAACGTTACCTTATTACTCCAGTAAATAGAGATGATCTTAGCAACGACATGGCAACGTTACCTTATTACTCCAGTAAATAGAGACAACCTTAGTAACGACATGGCAATGTTACCTTATTACTCCAGTAAATAGAGACAACCTTAGTAACGACATGGCAACGTTACCTTATTACTCCAGTAAATAGAGACAACCTTAGTAACGACATGGCAACGTTACCTTATTACTCCAGTAAATAGAGACAACCTTAGTAACGACATGGCAATGGGAAAGCTTTCTAAACGTAGTCCCAGCCGAGTCTGGTCCAAGTTATTAATGTTTCATTTAACGCATTCATTTTTAGACCGGTGATAAGAGTGCTTATGTTACGATCACGTCATAGCCGTGCATGTTATTGAAAAATAATCAACACCTCTCCAGCCAATCAGAATCAAGTATTCAACCGGGCCATGGTATAATGAGTGCAATGTATTGTCAGGTCTGAACAGTGGTCCTAGCTTGTCTTTAGATGTGTTCTTGAGAAAGCCATTGAGTCGATCACATATTTACTGCCTGGTGGTGCAGCTAATGGGCTCCGTCGTTGGCAGAAGACCAGCGATATCAGAGCTGCTGGCTTACTCAAGGGCACGTTGGCCCTTTAATGTTGGAACAAAGGAGAGCGTTTCCTATGCCCCGCCACAGTTGGTCTTGTTATCTGAACATGGAAACCCCAAAGCATTTTTTTTCTCGGTGGTACGTTGGTACACCGAATACAAAGCGTTGCAGAACCTCAGGAGGTGCTATGCTATTTTGCATTAGGGATTTGCCCAAATTGTTTATCCTGATGTCAAATTCATATCATTATATAGTTAATTCACACTTATTCGGTTTTGTGCCGTTTAACTTTATCAGAGTTAAAGTTGCCTTCTTGGCAATACCGTTCACCATGTCTCATGTCAAGTATAACCTTTCATCAGTCATTTTTTAGTATTCCTTCTCTAGCTTAACTGAAATTATTGCCCAGGAAAGGTTCCAGACACTTACACATTTGTGTTTAGGTCAGCCCTTTAGCTTGCTGATCAAGCACAAGCAGCATTTTAATGACGCACCAATGTAATAGACATAGACTTACGTAAGTTTATCGAGGGGCGGCCCCCCGATGGAAAGACTGAAACCATTAACATTTCTTGCTGAATATGTGAAAAGGAAATCGGATACAATGATAAGGTCCACTATCTTGGAGCATTTTAATTGTTGGTTACCCTCAACCTGCAGAATCATCTGGGATACACATTCCATATTAACTAGTGACATTACTCATTCAATCAGTCATTTCAAGTTTCAGAAACACTGCAGCATAGGTGTGCGTGTGTGTGTGTGTGTGCGTGCATGCGTGCGCCCCTCTGTCAGTGTACAGATGTCATGGAGTGGTTAAAGATGCTAACAGCTGGATAGGAATTAGTTGATCACCACCTGCTGGCCACCAGCTGGATGGGGATTGGGTGATCACCATCTGCTGGCCACCAGCTGGATGGGGATTGGTTGATCACCACCTGCTGGTCCACTGGGTGTCTAAAAACATCCAATATTGATTTGCCTCAATGGACAACAACTGTAACTGTTGTTCCACTGCTCATCAAATCATTATAAAATGATTCTTATTCTAACCCTAACCCTTATTCTATCTTTTACTGCAATTAAATCGCTTTGCTGTCTTAGCATGGCTTCTGCCATCCTTTGAAGCAAGCGACAGTGAAACGATTCACTGCGGTCACGCTCATCGTTGCATCCATTCAACTGTTTCTCAGTGAAGGACGTGATTGAAAGGCAATCTTGTGATGAACCCACTCGTGCACCAAGGTTAAGGTTAAAATACACCACAGGGCTAATGTGAGTTGGACATACCGTTTGCTGGTGATGCCTCGTGAATCCATACGCACTTGTACCAACAGACATGCACTGGCTGTGTGTGCGCACTGCGTATACAAGTGCAGACAAGCATACACACTTCCATATGGCAGGAGCCCAACATACGTAATAATATGTTGGTCGGGTGGATGTCTCATTTCTTGTAACTGACTTTTTAATATTGTGCAAGAGCTGTGCTTGTGGCAAGGCCTGTGTCATATGATGTCACCACTGCTCAACGGCAACAAACTTCAGTAACACTTTAGATTAGAGACCACATATTCACCATTAACTTAGTTAATGGTGAATATGTGGTCCCTAATCTAAAGTGTTACCCAAACTTCTTGTTGCATTTCAACCTGCGCTCCCCGCTGGGGAGCTGCTGCCCCTTGTCAAAGGACAGCACTGGTAAAAGAAATGGAACACACTATGAAAGTCAATGATGACAACTGTTGCAAGGTTTTTCTTTACAGTCTTCTATGTCATAATTATATTGTTACTGCTCCTAGGTCATCCTTTCATTCAATCACATTAATGTCCAAGGTTGATGCTGCAACCTGCTACGATGAGTCCATCCCAGCTTTCGTTGCCATGGTATTCTAGCATGTTGGATGTAAGCTGTGGTCCCCCTGTAGTGTCAAGCTGTCCCTTGTTGTGCTTCATCAGGCGCAAGCGAGTCAGATCTGACGCGATGCCCTGCGTAGCTGCCAAAACATGGCTGCTTGATGCCTCTCAATCTGGCTTCCTGCACATGCTGTAAATGCATGTAAAACGCACACATTAATTTACATAGTGTGTGGGATTGTGCAATAATTCCTGAATTTTTCCTATGGGATTATAATGTCAAACGTTGTACTCTTGTATGATTTACTGTAATAATGAAAAGTTATGGCATGGATTTTCCCTTCAATGTTTCTTATAATCTTTTAACTAGATGTTTTGGCTTCAATTATCAATGCATAACAGATTATGAAATGTTTAAAAGTATTTTCTTTTGTCCTTCCAGAGCCACCATAGAGGAAGTGGAGGGGGATGTCTGTGAGCTGGAATCCAAGCTTGACAAAGTGAGTATGTCCAGGAAATGTTGCCCAATTGTTAATTTGCATCATCACTGTGGTCTTATTTTTTAGGATCCGCCCTTTTAAGTCAGTGGTTTGATTCCTGCCACGGTAGTATAGAGCCCTTTAGCATGGCATTAAAAAAAACAAAACCGTGAACCAAAACCTTTTTTAGGGAAATTTAAAGCATTTCTTTTAAAGCAGTGCCAGAGACATTCTGCTTTTAACACTTGCCTCACCCTCAGTCTCACCCTCACTCTTACTATGTATACCATACCTCACCCTCTCACTCTGTCTACCTCTCGTCCTCACTATGTACCATAACTCACCCTCTCACTCTGTCTACCTCTCGTCCTCACTATGTACCATAACTCACCCTCTCACTCTGTCTTAACCCTCACTATGTATACCATACCTCACCCTCTCAGTCTACCCCTCACCCTCACTATGCACCATACCTCACCCTCTCACTCTGTCTAACCCTCACCCTCACTATGTACCATACTTGACCCTCTCACTCTGTCTAACCCTCACCCTCACTATGTACTATACCTTACCCTCTCACTCTATCTTACCCTCACCCTCACTATGTACCATACCTCACCCTCTCACTCTATCTAACCCTCACCCTAACTATGTACCATACCTCACCCTCTCACTCTATCTAACCCTCACCCTCACTATGTACCATACCTCACCCTCTCACTCTGTCTAACCCTCACCCTCACTATGTGTACCATACCTCCCCCTCTCTGTTTCACCCTTACCATCTGTCTCAGTCACCATTTTTCAGCCACACCCTTCTCTCTCTTATACTCCAGCCTATAACTCTAACACCTCCACCCTCTCTCTCTCTCTGTCACCCATACTCTATCTCTATTACCCCCACGCTCTATCTCTCTGTCAACCATCTCTCTCTCTCTCTCTCTCTCTCTCTGTCACCCATACTCTATCTCTATACCCCCCCATCCCTCTCTCTCTCTCTTTCTCTTTCTCTCTCTCTCTGTCACCTATACTCTATCTCTATTACCCCACCCTCTCTCTCTGTCAACCCCACCCTCGCTCTTTCTCATCCTGCTAAATTTTACTCAGCGGCAGTGTCATTTCCTCTTTTGTTTTGCAACTGTAGTGTGTGTGTGTGTGTGTGTGTGTGTGTGAACTAGATGTTATTGTTGGCTTGGCATCTACGTCAGATCTTAAAACAACACACTTTTAATTTAGCCATGATTAAAAGTTTCATTACGGTGGTGGTTTCCCCTCATAAACTAGGATGGAGATGTTAGATAGTAAGGTTGAATTACCTGGAGTCTTGTAGCGCAGAGCCGCTGAGTAAAACAAGGCTCTACAAGATCAGGGAACGACGAGGCGGACATAATGAAAACAAGTAAAATGTTGTCTCATTATTTTATTCACATGGGCCCACACTGTACATGCCACACGTTTTCCAAACCCACATTTTATGTACAGGAGGCCTATATTATGATTTTTAAAAAACAGCGTTAGCTAAACAAAGCTAAAAAATTGTCAATTCATCAGGTAATGTTTGATTACCAGTTCAACTGTATGAGTTTGTGTGTGCACAATGTAAAAAAACAGGCAGGTGTATTGCTATTCACTGGTTTGACGGACCAACATGCAACATCTCTACCTCCTCCTCCAGTGAGGGAGTGGATGGCGATGCCAGGGTTTGTTTTGGTGTTTACGTAACCTGCTATTATCTCCTCCTGCTTTTGGCACCGATGAGTCAGAACGAAAGATAGGGTTTTAAGTAGATATTTTTCCTTCAGGATTATTATTGAGGAGGTAGGAGCTTAGCCTGGCCAGCTAGCTCATGCTCCAGGTCCCAGTGTATTGGTGTGTATGGTGCTTTAAGTCTGACGAAGCAGATGTCCAGGGTTGTAAGACGAGAACGGCCCTGGAGACAGAGCATGGCGTGCACTGCTTCAAGTTGTTATTCACTTTGCTTCGTTCTGTCTGCATCTCCCATATGTGTATCTGTTTCTCTCTCTATGTCTGTCTTGCTCTCTTTCCCACACTCGTCTTCTGCATCGTCCCTTTTTTGTTTTATTTTATTGTTTTTCGTTTACATTAGTTTTTTTTTTCTCTCTCTCTCTCTTTGTGACTGTCTCTATCCCTTTCTGATATTTTCTGCATCACTCCCCCCAATTTATGTTTGACTGTTATTTATGAAATGTGTTATCTTTATCTATTTTTCATTCTAAACTAAACTCTTTTTCTTTTCCCACATTACTCCATCTCCCTCTAGTTGGTGAAGCTGTGTATTGGGATGATCGATGCTGGGAAGGCTTACAACACGGCCAACAAACAGTTTGTCAACGGCATCCGGGAGCTGGCACAGCAGTCCACCAAAGATGAGGTCATCGAGGTGATTAGGCACTGTATTAAATTAACTACTTAATACCACCCCTCCATCCATGATTCAAAATCTGTTCAGACTTCAACAATTCAATTTGTCTGGCCCTCTTCTGGGTTTGTTGCGGCCTGGGAAATGCAACTCTGGAACATTTAACATTATGAATTCAATATGTTCAGCTTAGCTGTCGGTAATGTTTGTGTAATCGTGTGAAACCCTTAAAGTCTGTCCTTCAGACCTTGTAGAAAAGGGATTTTAAAATGCTTTGTCTTTCCTCACTCAAGGTTTTGTATTGGGTGTGTGTGTGGGTGGGGGGGGGGGGGGGGGGTGCACTTCCTCTCTGCCTTTGTGTACTTCCTTTCACTGGCTCTCCACTGGGTCCAGAGTTCAGCCACAGTGTATACTTACTTGGAGGGAATACTTAGACCAGAGAATTCGCTCCCAAAAGCTCCCATTGTTGCGCACACAGCATATAAGATATAGCACACAGCATGTCACGTATAGTTAATAGTGGCCAATTTATAATTTTTTCTTACTTGTATGTATTCTTGTTACCTATGTGATTATGGTAGCTTTGTGTAAGAATATTATGCATGTATTTTCCTCCTCCTCCTCCTCCTCCTCCTCCTCGTCATCGTCTTTTTGTGTTTATTTCCTCTCTCCCACAGTCCAGTCTCACCAAATTTGCTGAGAGCCTGCAGGAGATGATCAACTATCACACGGTATGACATCACCACCTCCTCCTCCATGTTGAACCCCCAGGCACCACCTCACTTACTGTTCACAGTCCTAACGTCACACAGAACTGGGTCACACCTTGGGGAGCATTAGCTTACGTTCACAGACCAGTAGGGAGGTATAGCAGCAGAAAATGTAGCGTAGAGGAGAGAGAGGACTAAGATGTCAGGGTTCCTGGTTTGAGTCTCCCGTTAAGGCGATACTCTTGTTAAGGCGATACTCAATACCCTGACTAGTGTTGGACGGTATACCGATACTTGAAAGGTATCATGATACCCTAACGCAAAAAACGATGCGATACGTTCTTTTTTTAGTATCGATACTTCTCTTAAAGTAACGTTCTGTGTCTGTGCAGCGAGTAGTGTTGCTTTCGTCAACGAAGATTATGACTAAATATCGTCGTCAACGAACCTTTATCACGTGACGAAAACGAGACGAGACGCAACGAAAATGGTGGTCATGTGACGAAAACTATAATCAAATGTATAATGCAATATTGTTGACGAATAAAAACGGGACTAAATGTGGTTTTCAAAATAAAAACTCTTTTCGTCCCGTTCATTTCGTCCCGCTATTATTAATAGTCTCGGGGCTGCATCAGCGCACTGCGAAGACGCAAGCGACGTCACTTCCTCAATCCCCACTCGCGGCAAGTTAAAGGCCTTTACACACCGGGCGCGTTTTTTTTCCTGTGATTAATTCGCGCGTAAATATGAGTTTTCTTACTGTTGTTTTTGTCATGAGTACTTTCACACAGAACGCAAATATTATGCGGCGAAAAAGCCGCTTCACTTGTATTGAACAAATGTCGCAACTGTCGCAGATTCGCATCGCTGCCGCTATGAATAGTTTTGATGTGAAATAGGCGAGTATACATTTTCGTGTCGTTTATTCGTCACGCCCCGGTGTGTAAAGGCCTTAAAGCTCAAACAAAACCTGGCAGGTTAGCCATGTGTGTGTACTTCTTACATGTTTGGTGGGTAAAATAAATATGTTGTAAATTCAAATCAGAGCGTCTTCCATGTCTGTAATTGAATGTTTTCTTGAGTCTATAAGGTAACAATAATATAATAATAAGATAACCTTGTTTGACTTGTGAAATGGGTGACTTAAAGAACATTTTGGTTTTACTATACTAGGTACTTGTACTATATTTACTGGTTTAAATAGAATTGCATTACTAAAAAGAGACTAAAATACAATGTTCATTAACTAAAACTAGACTAAAATGTCATCAGTTTTCGTCGACTAAAACTAGACAAAAATAGTCATGGATAATTCTGACTAAAATAAGACTAAAATGCTCAGACTTTTAGTCGACTGAAACTTGACTAGACTAAAATAGTACAAACGTGACTAAAACTAATAAAGACTAAAATGACAGTTTGACACAAAGACTAGACTAAGACTAAAATGAAAACAGGCCGCCAAAAACAACACTAGCAGCGAGCTGCGCCAAATCGGTCATTCTCTGGTCACACTCCATGCACGCAGGGCTAGTGGGCGTGCCTAACTTGCTTTCCTCCTCAGCTCGCGCACTCAGCCACACGCAACAGCAGGGCCGTGTTCCGATATCTGTGAGTACACTAACTTCCATGAGTACACTTCAACATAGTACACTATCTGCACTCAATAGGTACGCAGAGCTTCAGATGTTAGTGCTGTTCCAAATGCAATACTCTGTGGCGCACTTAACGGAAATGACATCAGCTGCGCGGCCGCGTCACCCGCCAAACACGTGAATTCATTAGACGTTCTCTGAGCGCGGCTCTGCCTCTTCCGCTACGTAGCTAAGATGGCTGCCGTTGAGTACGCAAAGTGTACCCCGTAGCACACTCAGCATTTTGGCCGTTTTGAGTACACATACGGGTCCTTTCAAGTACACTTCTTTTGCCGCGATCATAATCGGAACACCCTACGTACTCAAACTAAGTACACTAAGTACGGGAAGTATGGATATCGGAACACGGCCCAGGTCAGCAGCAGAGAATGTCTAATAAGGAGAGAAGTTCCACTCTCGGTTTACTTCCTGGTTCTGAACTGTTGCAGTTCCCCTCTGGTTCCATGTGAGGGCGCTCACAGGACGAGTGCAGAATGAATGGCGGTCTATGGAGCTATACCCCTCAAACTTCACTTTTCTCAGGATATAATTTTTTGTCTAGTAATTTGAAATTTGCTTTCGAAAGGGGATGCAAAGAAATTACACATTGCTGGGTGTTAGATTTTTTAGAGTCACTTATTTGCTTTAAAAAAGTATTTTAAAATGTCAATGACGTCATACTCATCTTACGACCAGAGATACTGCTTTACGGCAAGCCTCTCCCTTTCCCTCAAGGCATCGATAACACAGCAGTACAAACATAACGATACGCAGATAAAAGTGCCAGCAACCAAAATAATTTGCTGTGTTAAAAAAAAAAGAACTTGGGCGAAATTGTCCACCATAACGTTCTGGTCCCGCTTCGGATGCCATCAAGCAGATCTCTGGTCGTAATCAGTCCTTCACTGACCAATCAGCGTTCATTAGCAGAATGCTAGCGTGTTATGGGCAATAACAACTCGTCCTGTAAGAAATCGAAAGGACGTAAGTACTCGTTCATTCAACTTTCGATCTATAACCTATGTTGAACTTGTAAGAACTACAATCAAATCTGAGATTTCTCAATGAGAATCAGGTGAAAGAGACACATTTAGCCGTGTAGCTCCATCTGCTCCCATTCATTCTGCACTCACGGGCGATCGCCCCCAGTGGAGCTCTGGTGGAACTGCAACCAGAATTCGGTACAATGGGACTTAATAGGGAGTGGACAGGCTCTCCGTAGACGGGCTCTGTCAGCAGTGAGAGAGGGAGCTTAGTAACGAATACGATAGAGATGGCGACAAGCTCGGAAGCTCCTGCCAACCGTCCCCGGCTTGTTAAGGTGAACAGTACTGAGTTTAGAAAACTCCGCCGCGCAACGTGGCCGCATTATACATACTGGTGGTATGGTATGGGTTCTACTGAGTGCATTCAGGTAGCCTATTATACCTAGAAATATTTAATAACAAAACGGCATATATGCCATGACATTACCAGAACTAATAGAATATGAAATAGCGTTTGCAAGTTATGCTTAAGTTAGGGTGACCAGACGTCCCGGCTTTACCGGGACAGTCCCGATTTTAGCGGGACAGTCCCGATTTTGAGTTGCGTGTCCCGAGTCCCGACAAAAGTGTCCCGGTTTCCACAAACCGAAACGTTCCGCCAGCACCCCCCCCCGCTCAACAATCGCGCAACCGAGACGTTCCGCCAGCACTGTCTGTGAGCTCCTTTGCTCAAGGCAGAAGTACAAACTAAAAAAAATACTTTATTTCTCACAATGTGTACCTTTGGCGTGTCGGGTTCCTAGTTCTGCACACAGCCTGGGTGACAAAGTGCTGTGTTCCTCTATGGACCGCATACTTAAATCCACACCGTTTGGAAACCATTAAACATAACCCAGTTAACATCCGTAATGGAGTTAAGTATGTGCGGTCTTGTTTCCCTGGTCTCTCCCAGCGTGTGGACTCTGACCAGCTGTCTTCCACTGAGGATGTCTACTCTGTCCCCACATTCCTTTGTTGGTCATCTTGACCCCTCCTCTAAATCTCAGGGGGGAGAGAACCAAAGGCCGAGTTAACAACAGAGGTCAGAGTGTCCCCTCGATGTCTGAATAATGTCCCAGACTAGGTCTGTTTAGACGCCGCGAGATCCCCATACTGGGTAGAAGTTTGAAGTTAACGGTAGATGTGTTTTTTTGGTACAATAGACTGTGAAAATAATACGCTGGCTTTGACTCCAGCAAAGCCCCCCCCCTCCCCCCAAAAAAGGCTGGCCTCATTTATTGTCTGGCATCGGTTATAACCAGTGATATTTGTAACCTTCACTGTAGACAACCGACATGTGTGCATCTGTGTTGAATTATTATCGGGGCTGGTGCCGAACAACAACGTCCAGATTTGTGTCGGTCGGAATAGATTTGTCAGACGGGTCACTATTGACGAATCATCTTCTAACTCCATGCAAGCCACAAGATCCTCCCACTTCCCTCTCCCCTCCAAGAAAGCCACAGCCTTGAGGCCTGGGCCTGATGAATCACTAGACTGGCCACATCAGCTGACTGCTTCATATGTGTTTTTTTAATGTTTTCTTGCCAATCAGCGATCTCTAAGCACATGATGCAGAGTGCTGTGTGTCACAAGCAGACGGGGCCCAGCCTGAGCCACACTGGCCGTATTGTCTGGTCCTGTTATCATCCGTCATCCAGTCCAGGGAATTAGAAGAAAAATACAACGCAGCCTTTTCTAAGGGCCTAATTTTTATGTGACTGCTGCTATCCTGGAGACTTGGTCTCATGGGAACATGCAGGTTAACAAGAGGCGTGACACACAATGAAGGATAAGCTGTGTGTGTGTTTGTTTTTGGTTATAGAGCATTTATGGAAATATGGACGCATTTGTCCATGCTAAAATTCACCAGGCGAGACAAACGAGGCATGCGCGTATCTGAGCGCTGACTTTGCAGAACAGTCCGTAGCCTAGAAGTCTGAATCAGCACCGCAGCTGCTGTTGACAGAAAGAAAGATGTTGAATTTGTGGAACTATGTTCCTTTTTGTATGTTAAGCCGATTTAAATGGCTAATGTGTCAACTTTTCTCTCTCTTCACAGATACTTTTCGATCAGGCACAGAGATCAATAAAGACCCAGCTTCAAACATTTGTCAAGGAGTAAGTGCTGACTGACAAGAGGTTGATGGAATGTGTTATTTTTTCTGGTTAACTCTCAGGTTCAGGGGCCGTATTCACAAAGCATTTTATCTTACCGCTAGGAGTGCTCCTAACTCGCGCTAAAACATTTTACGTAGGAGTTTTTTCTTAAAAGTTATTCACAAAGCCGCTGAGACCTACTCATACTAAGGATACATCACTAAGAGTGAACTAAGAGTGACGCGCCGTTGCTATGGATTACGTCGATTCTCGTGCACGAGTTTGGAAGCGGTCAGTGCGGTGATTGGTTGTTCAGAGCAGGCGGTCTCTGTGAAAACGAGCCCACTGAATCACCGAAGAACAAGGAAATAGCCTCGGCTAGACATTCCTATCAAATAGTTATGGACAGTGCAGTTAGCAGAATACACGCATGATGACAAGTTTGTGCAGACCACGATAATGACGTTGTAGCCTATATGCACGTTAAAGAGAGAGAGAAAAAGCAAACAATAAAAATACGTAAATTGCATTAATTCAAGGAGGCAATTAAAAGCACCCTGCAAACTATTATCCAATGAGCATATCTCCACTATTCAACACTTTAAATAACAGCCTATACCGGTTGTGGAGAATGGCGCATACAGTGATCACTGTGCTTTCCCTCTCTGGGCTGAGGCGTATTTCGCCATGCAGGACATGAAATCGACGTTTCATCTCTCCCAATTCCTCTCCCCACAACATTTCGTGTATTTTTGTGTGCTCTAACATATATGGAGGAAAACAGTAAACAATAATAAATATGGATTCAACAAATACAAGGCGACAAAGAGCTAATACGATGTTTTTTACGCATAGGACTAAGCGTAATCTGCATAATCACTTACATGTTATACTTTAACTGTGCTCCCGGTTGTGGATTGAGAGGTGTCAAGACGTCTTGCAGGGATAGCCGCTGTCACCCAGCAAGACACCCAACTGGTACATGGTGCCTCACGCCTCAGACCGCTCCCCGTTAAATACGCGGATCATGGGTAGACCCTGCAGGCCACTTTGCAACAACATCAAGAATGTTAAAAGTTGCATCAACAGCAATCTGCGTGTTGATGTATGTAGGCCTACTTTATTTCTATTGATGAACACGTCCTCATCTTTTGATGGCGCAATTATTTGTATGTGCGTCCCGTCAACAGCACCGACCACACCGGCATATCTGCATGCCATGAAGTTGGCTTTGATCCTGTGTAGTGGTTGATTGTCCAAAGGAAACCGGATAAACTGTTGGATGATATTAATGGTATTATTTCAGCCTTAACCAACTTTGAACTGAGCTCTGTCAGCTCTTCTAGCCTGTATGTAAATATAGGATCATTGTGGAATCGTGTGTGTGTGTTTGTGTGTGTGTGTGTGTGTGTGTATATTTACATATATGTATGTACATGTATATACAGTATATGTGTATGTATTTTGTATTCTATTTTTATTATTTTATTATTATTGTATTGTGTTGGTGTTATGGACCTTTCACGAGATGTGTCCTTAATAAAGTTTGAATTGAATTGATATGTGGTCTACGGAGCGCGTTGATGGTTCGGTTTATGACACGGCTGACTGGTTGCGATATTCCTAAATCGTCGGCATTGCAAAGTTGCATTTTCCCTGTTGCTAAATATCGTGTTGCCAAACATTTTATTTCCTAATCGGGTTATTCCTGTTAGTCGGGGGTGTTATTGCATCCCGCACTAATTCCACAACAAGTTTTATACCCTCACGATTTAGCCGATATCTCTTTATCAATTCACGCTCTTCCATTGTCTCCAAAACATTTCGTCTCGCAGCCATTTTCCGATTCTTTGTGAATAGGTCTTAGTGAGTTAGGAGTCCTCTCGAGGACTTTTAAGCTCTCCTAGACTTAGGTGCTACTTTTAGGCCTAAAATACTTTGTGAATTGCTCTTAGTGAAAAAAATTAGGAGTCCTAAATTTAAGACTGACACGCCCATTATTTTTAGGAGTTTCTCCTAAATTCGCCAGTTAGGAGCTACTTTTAGCGCTAAGATCCTTTGTGAATACGGCCCCAGGAGTGGCTTCGCTTCACATTATGTGTCTGTGCTCTGTCTTTAACAAGGGCCAAAGTGCATCTGTTTTAGGGATTTAGTTCTTATCCGCAGTCTTATCCGCCAATGACGTCCACTGCTAGCAACCAAAGTCGCAGTTTGAATCTGTATCGGAAGTTGATAAAAAAACCCACCTTCGATAATTGATATATTTTACGATTTCATTAGTTAATATATACATTTTATTAAATGTGGATTAAATAAACCACATTGAAGATTCCAAATCTATTACTAAACATTACCTTATAACATGTCTCTCATATAGGTGTTGGCCACATTTCCTTTTGGATGGGACAAAAACATGTGAATAAATAAGTTACAGTATACAAACTACAGCATTTTGAGGTCTAAAACCCAATTGGTATTGTCAAAACCAATTTGTGTCACACCTTAAAACAAATCCACCCTTAAAAGTCCTCTAGACTCAGACGCCACATACAAAGCATAGATTTCCATATTCTATTCTACCCTTATTCCATTCATTTCAATATGGAGGGTTAGCCTTAACCACCTGCAGCACCTAGGCCCAGGAAATTCTGGGAATCATTGGCCAGCTCTCAACACTGGAGTGTGATGTGTATACATACAGGGCAACGCTTAAGGAATGGCACTCATGATGACTAATGGTTACCCTACATTTTCCAGTGATGTGGCAGAATAATTATAGGTCAACTTGGGTAGTTTTAGTCATGTTTATATTGACCCACTTTCACAAGCTACAGATGGACTTATGGAGTTATACCCCCAGGGATCCCCGAGAGGGGGGGAGGATGAGGATCCCACTCGGACAAACCAAAGGACACCGACACATAGTGACGGAAACACGACAACGAGTGCACGATGCTTTTGCGGCAAAGTGTGCAAAAACCCGCGTGGCCTGAAAATCCATCAGGCCAAGATGAGATGCGTGCAGACGGTACCTGTGACAGCGCTCAGGGATCACCCCTGGTGAGACGCAGGAGGAGCTAGGCCCGGAGCCAAACCACAGTGCCCAGAACCTCCGAGTGACACAAGCCCCGAACCCATGCAGATTATCAGAACATCGGCGGGTAAAATGGCCCCAAGCGAACAAGGAGAAGGAGCGACTCCAGTTTGACGAAGACGCCGACACCATCTTGGAAGCAACAGCCAAGGGTGACGCTGATCGACGCCTCCAGACAATGACTACCATCATCATCAGCCTAGCAGCTGAGAGATTTGGACTGGAGGAGAAGAAAGCAGCGAATGTCCCCTACACCATGAACAACAGGGCTAACAAGATCCACCAGTTGAGGCAAGAGCTGAAAAGCCTGAGGAGGAGGTTCAAGGAGGCGAGGGAGGAGGAGAGGGGTCCTCTAGCAGAGCTGCGCAACATCCTCCGCAAGAGGCTCATGACTCTGAGGAGAGCAGAGTGGCATAGGAGAAGGAGAAAAGAGAGGGCCAGGAAGAGGGCTGCCTTCATAGCGAATCCCTTTGGGTTCACAAAGCAGCTACTTGGGAAGAAGCGGAGTGGCCAGCTCACCTGCTCCAAAGCTGAGATTGACCTCCACCTCAGAGACACCTTCTGTGACAGATCCAGGGAGCAAGATCTGGGCCACTGCCAGCACCTGATTGATCCACCTGCACCAACTCTGGACTTCAACGGTAAGGAGCCCAGCTGGAAGGAAATCCAGGAGGTGATCAAAAAGGCCAGAGCAAGCTCAGCCCCAGGACCAAGTGGGGTACCTTACAGGGTTTACAAGTACTGCCCGAAGCTACTCCACAGGCTCTGGAAGATCCTGAAGGTCATATGGAGGAGGGGAAAGGTGGCTCAACAGTGGCGGTTCGCTGAAGGGGTGTGGATTCCAAAGGAGGAAGAGTCGAAGTCCATCGACCAGTTCAGAAACATCTCGCTGCTCAGTGTTGAGGGGAAGATATTCTTCAGCATTGTTGCCAGGCGACTCACTGACTACCTCCTGAGGAACTCTTACATCGACACCTCGGTCCAGAAAGGAGGGATCCCAAAGGTGCCGGGGTGTCTGGAGCACACAGGCGTGGTCACACAACTCTTCAGGGAAGCCCGGGAGAACAAGGGAGACTTGGTGGTGCTGTGGTTGGACCTTACAAACGCCTATGGGTCCATACCCCACAAACTGGTTGAGGAGGCCCTGCGCCGGCACCACATCCCGGACAAGTTTAGAGACCTCATTCTGGACTACTACGACAGTTTCAGTCTGAGAGTCTCTGCTGGGTCTACAACATCAGACTGGCACAGGCTTGGGAAGGGTATTATCACTGGATGCACAATTTCAGTGATATTATTCGCACTCGCCATGAACATGCTGGTGAAATCTACAGAGGCCCAGTGCAGAGGTCCCCTCACCAAGTCTGGTGTCCGCCAGCCGCCCATTAGGGCTTTCATGGACGATCTGACGGTGACAACACCACACGTCCCTGGGAGTAGGTGGATCCTGAAGGGTCTGGAAGAGATGACCACCTGGGCACGCATGTGCTTCAAGCCAGCAAAATCCAGATCCCTGGTGTTGAAGAAAGGAAAGGTCACCAACAAGTTCCACTTCACACTTAGCGGTACCCAGATTCCATCAATCACTGAGAAACCAGTGAAGAGCCTGGGAAAGGTGTTTGACTGCAGCCTAAAAGACACGGCAGCCATCCATGCTACCAACCTTGAACTAGAAGCCTGGCTAGCCACAGTGGACAAGTCAGGCCTACCTGGTAAGTTCAAGGCCTGGATTTATCAACACGGCATCCTCCCACGGATCCTCTGGCCCCTCCTTATCTATGAGGTCCCAATCTCCACCATCGAGGGCTTTGAGAGGAGAGTCAGCAGGTTTCTACGGAAATGGCTGGGCCTACCTCGAAGCCTGAGCAGCATCGCCCTGTATGGCCAGAACAACAAGCTGAAGCTCCCCATTAGCAGCCTGAATGAGGAGTTCAAGGTGGGCCGTGCTAGGGAGGTTCTGCAATACAGAGAGTCACAGGACCCAAAGGTCTCCCAGGCTGGGATCGAGGTGAGGACAGGGCGGAGGTGGAGGGCAGCAGAGGCTGTGGATGTGGCTGAGTCGCGGCTACGGCACAGGGCATTGGTGGGGACAGTGACGCATGGAAGAGCTGGCCTGGGTAGCAGCACAACACCTCGCTATAACAAGGCACAGGGGAAGGACCGGAGATCACTGGTGCAGCAAGAGGTGCGGGTAGCAGTAGAGGAGGAGCGGGCCAGCAGGATGGTTGGAATGCGGCAGCAGGGAGCCTGGACAAGATGGGAGTATGCAGTGGACCGCAGAGTCTCCTGGGCAGAGCTGTGGAAAGCTGAGCCCCATCGCATACGATTCCTGATCCAGGCTGTCTATGACGTACTGCCGAGCCCATCCAACCTGTACAGCTGGGGGTTGGTGGAGTCACCTGCCTGCAACCTCTGCTTAAAGAGGGGGACCCTGGAGCATATCCTTAGCTGCTGTTCGAAGGCCCTGGGCGAGGGGCGCTACCGCTGGCGCCATGACCAAGTCCTGAAGGCCATAGCGAACACCATCAGCTGTGGGATTGGCCAATGCAAGCGTCTCCGCCCAGTGAAGAACTCCATCGCTTTCGTTCGGGCTGGGGAGAAGCCACCATCAGCTGCCAGGGCTACCTCATCTGGCTTGCTAGCAACAGCACGAGACTGGGAGATGAAAGTTGACCTGGGGAAGCAACTGAAATTCCCAGAGTCCGTCGCCACCACAACACTGCGGCCTGACTTGCTGCTTATCTCTGAGGCCTCCAAGCAGATCGTTCTCCTGGAACTCACTGTACCCTGGGAGGACCGGATCGAGGAGGCCAATGAGAGGAAGAGGGCAAAATATGCTGAGCTAATGGAGGAGTGCCGGAGTAACGGGTGGAGAGCACGGTGTGAGCCCATCGAGGTGGGATGCAGAGGGTTCGCTGGCCAGTCTCTCTGTAGGGCCTACAACATCTTGGGCATCACAGGGGCCAGTAAGCGAAGGGCCATTAAGGAGGCCACTGAGGCAGCAGAGGTTGCCTCAAGGTGGCTGTGGTTAAGGAGAGGAGAACCATGGGTGAGGTAGCGCTACCTGGACACAAGCTAGGGCCTGATCAACCCCAGCTGGGTCGCCTGGGTGAGAGTGTATGATGCTTGAAAGACCCGAAACACTCTGTGACCCCAGGTAACATCACTGATGATGTGTCCAGGTTGCATCAGTCGATGTATGTTACAAGAAATAAAAAGGAGAAACCTCAGGGAAATAGGTGAGGTATATGGTGAGGATGTAGGTCGCTAGGTTATCTGTGGTTCTTGTTTCTTCTCTCTAGGCTAATTTATTTCTCTTGGTTGTCTGTTTTTTTTGCCAACAACACCAGAGATAACCTTGCTTCCTTTTACACGCCCGTTTCCAACTTGCAGATAGTAAGACACACAAGTAATGTGAATGCTGATATCAAAGAGATATTCTTATTGAACTCTTTAACCCTGTCCTGGCTCATGGTTATGAGGTGGTAAAACATACACACTCTGTGTTCAGTAGGTACACCGTAGTGCATAGTCCAAATTAAAAAACTAAAACAATCAATCCAGTCAGGGATCTATTAGTCTTTAACCAATGCTCTACTTTATTCGATTAACTTTACCTACTAACTCCTTACTTAAAAATTCTTCATTCCCCCCACCAATGGTTTCAACTGGTCCATTTTTCCCTATCCGTTTCCCCACCAGAGACCTGCGTAAGTTCAAGGAGTCCAAGAAGCAGTTTGACAAGGTGAGCGAGGAGAAGGAGGCGGCCCTCACCAAGAACGCCCAGGCGCCGCGCAACAAGCAGCATGAGGTGGAGGAGGCCACCAACATCCTGACCGCCACGCGCAAGTGCTTCCGACACATCGTCCTCGACTACGTCCTGCAGGTAATGTACACCTGACAACACCTGTGCCCATAACTAAATCTACACCTGTTTCTAATGGGGCTTCACAGTTTTAATGGTTTTAAGCAGCTTGCTTTTGCTGTGGCTGTTGATAGATTTGTGGGTGAGATGGTTAGCAGTGAGAGAGCAGGACTTCAGGTCATCATGAACTATGTTAGTCAATTGATTCAAATGGTATTTAAAGTAATAATCTGGAAGATTTTCATGTAAATAAATATCTGTTCAGTTACTATCGCCGAATGAGGTAACTCAATGGTGAATGAGCCTATGGCCCACTGATGAAAATCCTTGCATTCGCAGTATTATGTGTGTTACGAACTGGGTGTCGGTGGTAGCGACATTCCCGGGGAAAATCACAAACGGCACACAGTTAGTAAGGCCTTTTCCATCACCCGGCAGTGGTTGTTCCACCAGAGAGATTTGGCGGAGCTAACGCAACATACTCGCTCTTAAACTCACTTGTGTGCAAAGCATCGTACTGTTTTTTCTAGTCTCTGCTAGTGTTGCCAGTAAACCAACTGTCAGCTGGTTGATGTCACACAGGCGACACAGTTTGGATTTACGGGAAGTGAGGTCCAAAAACACACTTGCAATTACCACTTATCGCCATAGGTTTCGCCAAAGAGAACGAAACTGAATTTTTTTTGAGATTACTACTTTAAGAAATTATGAACATAAAACAATACTTGAAATACATTCATTCAACACATACATTATTCTAGCATAATAAATTCATTATATTATATATATTATATGGCATCAAGTGTCATATAATGAAACAAAAGGATGGCTGTACAATCACAGAACAGTAGTGCGTATGTGATAATATCATACAATTGGCACAACTAATACAGCTGTTGGTATGGATGTGAAACAGAAGGCACATGTGGATTTGTATTTGGAACATACCACTGCTGACTCCAAGGCTAAGTTTCTCCCAGGACTCATTAGTAACTGACCATAGCTATGTTTCTTCTTCTGGATTTTTTTGCTGATTTTCTTTTTTTAACGTTTGTGAAATACTTCATGTTTTTCTTCCACATTGTGTTTCACAACATTTGGGCAGCGGTCTGTTACAACGGTGTCTTTCGAAATCTCCTTCCCGAAAAAGTGGCCTGGTTGTGGTGTGAAATCGACGGAGTCTCTTCGAGCAGTTACTCTCTCCATAGAAAATCTATATGTCGCTCTGCCTCCTCGATTGAAAACTGCCAACCTATGAAGTTTTACTCACCGTCAGCACTTTGTGGCCCCAGCGAAAACCTCTGCGACTGTAGTTTGCTTATGAACCGTTGGCGAGCGGTTAAAGCTTTAAGTTTTATTACATTTTTAGATAGTTTTTCGTGGCATTTTCTGTCCTTAATTACACGGAGCAGAGTTGATAGTGACAGGCGAGATGGTAGACGGCAAGCATGATATATGGAGGAGGTTGTGAGCTCCAGTTAAAACGGGGACAAAAATACATACACGCCTTTTGATTGCCCAGTGCCACACGTTGTGCACATTTTAAAAATGTGTGTGTGTGTGTGTGTGTGTGTGTGTGTATATGGAGAAAACACACACACACACACACACACACACACACACACACACACACACACACACACACACACACACAACCCTCTTAGCATGGCCTGCTACCTGCACACAATGTAATCTTCCCCCTCCCTCTATCCTGGCACACATACAGAGAACAGGAGAGAGTTGTGCAGTGCAGTTGGGCAGATGGTCTGGGAGACTAGTGGCATAACATGCTGCAACTCAGAGTAATATATGGGCTCCCCCTGCTGGTGATTCAGGGACCTACGGCCCAATATTGTTCACTGAATTGTTCACCTCATTTAGAACTTGCCTGATCTTCTCTTCAGCATTCAGCACAGTTTTGCATACGTTTGGTCCAGCCAATGTCACAGTTGTCAGGGTGTCCACATTTCCCTGTTTTTGTTGTTTTAAGTCTTATGATGGATTTGAGTTTTATTGCAATGTGTTTGGAGTTTGTTGATTGCTGATTAAATGTCAAATAAACTTGAGTTGACCAGTTGCTGGTCATTCAAATAAAAAAATAAAAATAAAATATAGTAAATATATATATAGTGTTATTCTCAAATGAAATATATAATAACTATATTGCTTTCTTTGTGATTGTTCTATTTAAAAGTAGATTTTCCTCCTTTTCTTTCCATTCTAGATCAACGTCCTACAATCCAAGAGAAGATCGGAAATCCTCAAATCGGTAGAGCTTCTCCTAACAGGCACCTTCTGTACAGTCATAGTCCCAGGGTCCTCCGAACGATGCTCATGCTGATGCTGGTTCTCCTCCTCCTCCAGATGCTGTCCTTCATGTACGCCCACCTGACCTTCTTCCATCAGGGCTATGACCTCTTCAGCGAACTCCAACCTTTGATGAAGCAGCTGGGAGGCCAGGTAGGACCGCACGCACGCACACACACACAGGCACGCACGCACTCATGCATGCACGCACACACACTTCGTATCATATAGATATATAGACTATCATCAAAATGGGAAGCTGTTTTCAAGAAGGAAATGTTTGTTTCCAAGGCTATTTTCTTTTAGCAAAACCTTTTTGCTGTTTGAGTCAATCACCATGCTTGTTGAATGAAGTTTGAACATTACGTTGACTCTGTAATCCTCTTGGGTTAATAGAGGGTTCCGCTGGACTTTGATCCTTGACCTCCAAACCCATTCAGTGTTTGTTTATCGGTGTGTGTGTGTGTGTGTGTGTGCACGTACGTAGTGTGTGTGTGTCCATAGGTCCATTCAGTACAGTTACTGTACTGAATGTATGCGTGTGCACGCACATAAAGTGTATGTGTGTGTGTCTGTGTGTACTTAATGTATACTGTGTGTGTGTGTGTGTGTGTGTGTGTGTTTACTTCATTTATGCTTTACCTCCGGGGCTTCCTGTGTAGCCCAGGGCGGAGGGGGGTGGGAGGGTTCTCCTGCGGCAGGCCAGAACGTGACCATGGCAGCACTGCCATCACAGCGTTCCTGAGAGGGATCATTATCAGATCCTCCGAGGAGCAGCGAGGAGCAGGAATGAGGACGGGGGAGACAGAGAGAGAGGGTTTTCCCACCACAGAGCTAACGGCGCATGAAAACAGCAGAGGAGGGGAGGCAGAGAGTGCATAAGAGTTTGGGCAGAGAAAGAGAGAGAGATGGTGGAAATGCTTGTGAAATCTTATGAAGAAGCTCAGTAAAAAATGGCCATGGACGCAGGAGGAGAGAGTCCATCAGCTGGTTTAATTACCTCCCGGGATTAATACCGTTAAGCATTTCGTTTTTCTCTTTTTGGGGGTTTTGCTTTTCTTGTGTAAGGGTTTCTGATGTCTTCTAAAGTGTGGATTTCAGGGCAGATGAGAAAACAAATGTTTGGAGCGTGAAACATCAGGAGGAGTTTTTTTTTTGCATTTTTTGCTTTTTACACATGATCTGAAAAGACGTCTTGTTATAGCAACAAGACAGGAAAATAGCTGGCCTACTCGCGTCAGGGACTGGCACTTTCTAGAGATCATCAGGAAGGAAACAAACCACTCCGAAGAGGATAAGGATCCAGGTTTCTGCTGCCAGAGCCGAAGATAAAGAATAGGACTACTGGGTAAACACCAACGAGCAGCTGGAACGGGAGGCGTCTGGCACCGGCGTGTGTTCACTTTGTGAGGCCGCTTCGCTGACACTGGAACCGTCCAAAGATTTGCGATGGGGGAATGACATGTAAGAGGGGATTGGAAGAGGCAGACAGAGAGTGAGATCCAATAACTCCTGTGAGAAATGATTAAAATAGATGACTGGCGGTGTGGAATACAAGTGGCTCCGGGAATAAAGCATCCTACAGACTAAAGGAGAGGGGCTTTGACAGAGGAGAAAGTGAGAGAGAAGACATGACAACTGTGTGAAGAGTGAGAAGAGGAGTGCCGTGTTGTGTGAAACGGCGCGCACCGGGAACAACAAGGAACTCCATATCAGAGCCGTGGACGGCCGCTCAAAAAAAAAAAAAAGTAGATTTTTCTTTTTCTTCCTTTTCTCTCCGCCATGAAGCTGAGGAAGGTGGAGAGGCTGTGCAGGGAGGTGTGGAAGAGCTGCCAACAGGTTTGATACCCAGCATGCAACACTGCAAGCATATAACAAGTGTGATCTAGAGGCAGGTAGAGAGGGGGGGTTACCCAAACTGCCAGCCTTGTAACTGTTGATTGTTGGCTTTTCTTTAAAGGTGCGCTATGCAACTCGGTTATTCCTCCGCTGTTTCTGGGTTTTCGCCGGAATTGGGCTCGCATTTCTCACTATAGAGCTCCCCCTGCAGCTTCGGAATAGGCCTACAACACTGTCGTAAAAACTCATTGACAACGCCCCCCACCCCCCACTTCGATAAATAAATAGTAATACACAACGAGAACCTGGATTCGGACCGCAAACAAACGTGTGGTAGCAAGTCACTGCTAGGATAAACCCTCACTAGCTAGCAAGCTAGCCATGAAGCAACCAAGCGAAACACATACAGGGATCACAATAAAACGGTCGAGCAAAACACATTGTTCAACAGACTCTCAAACCACATTACAAAAACGAAGTTCACCCAAGGGTAGGCTACTTACAATTTCAGCAACAAGACAGCCAAGTCGGCGTCCGTTTTGCATTCTTCCGAGTCTCTCAGTTGACGCCATTCCGCATAAGCTCGCCCTATGTTCACTCGTGTCTGGTTTCTTTGTTTATCATAATCCTTTCTCTTATTCTTCGATTCCTCCGACCTTCCCCTCTTGGGTCTTGATGGATCCATAGTGGATTTGTCGATTGATCCAGAATTGCCTTGCAACTGACTCTCTATATTCAGCCGGACCCATGTTTGGCACCCCCGCCCAGGTCTACCGTAAAGCAGTGAAACTACAATCTGACTACATTTTCGAGGCGCGATTGGATACTTCCGCTGCGTCACATCCGTAAGTGGCCGGGACGGCCACATGAAGTTGCATGTTCTGTTTTTCCGCGGGGACCCAACAGGGGGAGATGAAACACCCACCAAACAACCCAGAAAGTGTTGTAGAACGATCAGAACGACTCTCAACCTGCATGGTTAAGGTTATTTTTGATAAACGAGTTGCATAGTGCTTCTTTAAGTACTTGCTCACAGCTTTACTTGGGTAATATTTATGCGTTTTGAACAGGTGGTCTACTCCGTACATTAAAATCACCATTGTAACAACTAACAAGACAAACTTTGTAATGCGTTAAGGACAAGAATGAAATCAGAGTATATTATTTAAAAAGCGGAGTAGTTCCCCAGGCTGGAGGTCATGGCAAAGCCTAATGACACATTGGTAGAGACTTTGCCACTGATATACAGTATATATTGTTTGGTGTAGGTACTATTTAAGTGTTAGTATTATGGAGGGCATTATGTTCAAAATAGGCATGTTTAGTCAGGTCAGGATAAGGATCAGAGCCACACTACATCAACAGCAATACAAAATAATGACATGAACAAAACAATCCCAAAAGCCCACACTATGCCCGCAATTGAAAGAATAAGATGAGGTGCATTCTTCTCTCACAAATTCCTTTTTACAAATAATCATTCAAACTAAATGCAGTTTACTTCCATCCATTTTAAACACCAAACAATACTTTGGCCATCCTTTCTATGTATGCAGCGATTCATTTAATCATATCCTTTGATCAGAAGATGGGGATTAAATGAATGAATCATAGATCAGAACATGGAGATTAAATGTATGAATTAATCATAGTTTCCCATCTCACGGTCACATGTCTGGGCAGATTTGAGGGGTCCGTTATTTAGAGGTTCAGAGGTTTGTTGGATGAAGGCAGAATCATTAACAATGAAACACTTGAAGTCATAATCTCTCTCTGGCTTTGTCACTGTCAGATAAGATGTTAGACAGGCGCTAGGTGAGTCAGAGCACCAACATGTACTTGACAAGGCGCTATTGTGTGACACCCACATGCAGACATTTGTACAGGTACGGGTACTTCATATTTCCTTTAATTTAAACCTGCTGCAGGAGTGGATATGTTGTTAGTGGGGAGAAATATGTCCCGTCTGATGTTATCACGCATGCACACACGCACACGCCTTCTACCTCCACAAACAAAACAAAGCTGAAAGGCCAATACTCCAAAACATTTTCAACAGCAACATGTCTTTTAGTTATTAACTTTTTTACCCTTTCCTTTCATTTTTGTCCGTCTTAGTAAAGTTAAACAACACGTGAGACAAAATTGCAGCCTCTCTGTGTTCTGTAATTTCACAGGTATTTTTCAATCAAGTTAGCGAAGCAGTTTTGCCCCCAAATCAATAATGATAATGAAAAATATGTTTTTTATAGAGCGTTTTTCATACTCAAAATGCTGTACAATCAGGTTAAAAGCAAAAACCGCTATGTACAGTAGTTGTATAATATAGCTACATAATATCATATAGCCATGTCTTATACAGTATATCACTTCACTGTTTGTGAACTTTAAGCTTCAGTGTCCAGAGCAGAATATGTCTTCCAACAAAGCTGCAACCCATGACTTAGGAATCCAATAAAACACTAAAACATGAAAAAACACTAAGCAAAAACGGGACGTAATGTTGACTTTGGACCTGTACTTCTGCAATGTGTAATGCATTGATATTGGCTGTCATAGGCCACAAGATTAGGTGCCTAAATGAGTGCTACCTTTAAGATAGCGACAGAAGGGTGTTTATTTACATTATCACATTATCATATGTATTAATCAATAAACGTTAGTTTTCCTCACAACTTCACTAGTTAAACAGGATGTGGTTAACTATGCCTCACATGACTCAGGAGCACATCTTTATCTATTGATGTCTTCACTGGTTTTCTAGATATAGCTCTTCCAAATACGCTTTTTTCAACCACCAAGCTACGCTGCTTGACCTCGGCATCAGCAGCTCTTGTGTTGTTTTATTTGCCCCAACGTCTGAGCCTCCACACGCATTCCTCTGACTGTTTCTCCCTAAACAAAGCAACCCTTCACCAGATAGCCATCCATCTGTGTAGGGAGCTGCTGTTTTAGGTCGCTCTCTGTGGTAACGGGTCATTAAACGTGCCATGCCAGAATTGCGCGGTTGAAGGCGAAGCGTTCACACACACAAGTTTGAGGTGCTCTGAGACCCTCCTTTTTATTTGTGGTAATCTTTTCCTGCTCAAAAGAAAAAGATGACCCTGTCCCTGAGTGAGTACAACATACAGCGAATACTTGCAGGGAGGAGGAGGAGGAGAAGAATCAATCACCCTGGACCTAATTTCACACATGATGTGACCCCGGCAGTGGACTCCATTTTGGATCTGAAGCCAGGGAATGAGCTGCTCCCAGGCGGTCGATAGGCTGGTTGTTCCCAAGATTGGAAAAAGGAAAAGAATGAAGTGGGTCACATAATGCCACTTCGCCATATCGCACACCCACAAACACTGATTTTTTTTTGGGGGGGGGGGGTTCTGTTTTTTCTGTTGCAAAATGGGTGGTGCTTATGCAGCTCAAAATGGTCCCTATACAAACAGATGAATGTAAATCGTCTGAATGTTGTGTGCACCTAGTTTATCTGTAGCCTCGCGAGACCATCCTGATCTCGCAAGTTCACATTCTGTTTCTCTCTGCAGGTCAGTCTGGACTCGATCCCGTTCCAAAAATGATGAAACCAATCAGTGATAGGGGGAGGAAGTTTTAGTTCATGACAAACAAGGAAATGCCAAATTTAAAAAAATATGAAAATATTGGCGGCGCCCAAGGAAAGTGTAGCAGTCCACGGAGCAATCAAAACTGTTTTTATCCAAAATAGACTGAATAATGACAGAAGGCTTTTCTCAAAGGAGGATACATTTTTGCCTTACTTCCAACTGGATTCGGCAAGAGCGAAGAGAGCAAGAGTGTCACTCCGCTTGGCTGGAGTTTTTTGAACTGCGTATGGCCGCGGCCATATTTGGAAATCAATGACTGCCCAGCCACGGCCAGACAGATGCTCCCTAACAAACTTGAATATCTGGATGTTCTCACAAGGCCAGTAGTCTGTCTGAGCACTGAGACAACAAGCTGAGAAAGGCACCATTCATTTCTGACCATCAAGTCAATTGTCTCTGTTGTTTAATGATGCCCACAGAAACAGTTACCACCCTTACTCATACTGGGCATGCATGTGTGAATCTGTGTGTGAATGTTGATCAGAGCCTATGGTTTGCACAGTGTGTATGTTGACAGAATCACATTATTTTGTGAGGGTCTATGTTGATGACATCGCATTATTTATTGAGTGTGTGTGTGCAGGTAGAATCAAGCCAGGGGGTTTGGCGCATTCGTATGAGGATAGGATCACATGGTTTGGCGCGTTCGTATGTGGATAGGATCACATGGTTTGGTGTGTTCTTACGATGGTTTGGTGAGTTTGGCTAACGGGCGGTTTTGTGTGTTCCAGTTGGATCAGCTGGTGGTGGATGCAGCCAAGGATAAGAGGGACATGGAACAGAAGCACTCCACCATCCAGCAAAAGGTACACACACGCTTTTTCTTCTTTCTGTTATTATTGTATAGTTTTCTTCAAGAGAGTGGTGTCTAGGCGAACGGGGAATGGACATGTTGTTTAATCTACTCATGGAAAAAAAACACTTTTCAATAAAAAAAATACAAGTTGGAACACACACACAAACACTTGCCATCGGATAGACCACTCACTAAAATGGGAATCAAGGTACTTTCTGATCCCCTTGGTCATATCCCAAACCCTGTGTGATTGCACTTAGGCCTTGCCATTAAAAGTAAAGCCAGAGGGCTCTATGCTGATATTACTTTACAATCTCCCCTTTCCCCCCAAGGCAGACTGCCTTATCCTGCTTTCCCTGTGTCTCATCTTCCTGGCCCATGTCTGCTCAGACTAGTACAGGTCCTTGGAGCTCAACAGCACGGAAAGACAAGGAAAGGCCCATAAACGGCCAGGGCTAAACCACAAAGCCCTGTAGAAACCATATCGCACTCAATGTAATGAGCCGACACTGCAGTAGCGGTTTCACGTTTACTGAAAATGTCATTTCTTATTCATGTACAAATTACTTCTTTCAAATGTCTACAATCTCTCAGAAATTGTTCCCGGGTGATGTCGATTCCACGGCCTTAGGTACCTTATGAACACTGCAGGAATAAATACGCAGTCAATTCATTAAACTACTACGTTATAATTACACAGAGTGTTGATAGGCCACCGCCAGCGAGGCTCCTATTTAAGATTATTGGATAGGACCATTTGCATATCTCATCAGGGATTGGTCCCCTTCCAGGGCCTATGCATGTGAAGGGCCTATGGGGGCAGAGGGTTGTGGCTGTGGTACGTACCGCTGAGCCCTGAGGTATAAGGTGATGCGCGGGCTGATCTCAGCCGCTGCAGTAATACATTATTGACAGCTTCACCGAAGCGCAGTGGTTTGCCTTCCAAAACAAAAGGAGATGGGTTTCAGTCCCAGCCAGACTTCAGACACCCTAGTCATGTCCAGTCCTCATCGGAAAACACTAATCTAGTCACCGTGTCTAGTCCATCACTCCATGGCTGAAAAGGGTAATTTGTCTAAAAATGAGGGGAAACGTGTCAAATGATATCAGTCTATGGGGGCTTTACATTTTTCAAAGTCTTCTACAAAATTGGCTTCAGTTATGGTATATGTGTCTCTCTTGCACACCGTCTCTGGGTCTTGATGGATATCCGTCTTTCTCTCTATGTGTCTCCATGTGTTTCATTCCATCTTTTTCCTAATGTTGCTTTCTTCCATTATTCTGTTAATATATTCTATTCTTCTTCTTCATTGTCTCCTCCCCATTTCCAGCATCCCTCTATCCTAGCCTCTCTCCCTCTCCCCCTCTCTCCCCCTCCCTCCCTTTCTCCCCCCCCCTTCATAGATGCTTGGTGACTGATCCCAGCGACTGTTTGTCCTTGAACACATAGTTCCACACACTCTCCCCTTCCCCCTCTACCCCTCCGCTCCCCCTTTCCCTTTTCTCCACATGCTATTTTTAAACTGTCTGACTCGCATGCTTGTTCTCCCGTTCAACTCCCTCGCTCTGTCTCTCTCTCCCCCTCTCCTTATGTCTCTCTGTAGCGTGCTGTACATCAGCACTCCTAACCAAAGCTCTTCTCTCTCACCTCTTGTCTTCCCTTCCTCTCTCGCCCTCCGCCCTCTTCAGGCTGCTCTGCAGGTAAGTTTCTTATTCCTCAGCTTCGTTTTCTACCCCCTCCTCCTTGTCCATGTTGCACGGTGATGGCGCTCATTTTGCTGAATGTTTGTGTGTCGTCAGCCTCCCCCCCCCCCCCACCCCCCCCCCGATGAGCTAGGCAGACAACTCCTTGCCACATACATGCTGGTGCTCGTCGTGTGTGTGATGTGCTATTCTTTATACATTGATTGTGTAGGTTTAAAACAGGGCTTGAAAACGAAATTATTTTTCAATCGTTCCGTTCCGAACGGAACCGGTATATTTAACGTTTTCGTTCTTGCGTTCCGCCACCAACATATCGTTCCTGAACCGGTTCGGAACGTAAAATAACGTTCGTTCTTAACGTTCCGGCAGTGTTATTGGGCCTCCGCGGTGTGTTACTATTGCGGCCCCCCCCCCCCCCGCCGGCCGTAGGTCCGCGGTGTGTTACCATTGCGCACCCCCCGTCGGCCGTTACTATTGCGCGCGGCGCGGCGCGGCGCCCCCCCCCCCCCCCGCGGTGTGTTACTATTGCGCGCCCCCCCCCCCCCCGTCGGCCCGCGGTGTGTTTGTGTTACTATTGCGGGCATAGACATATATACATAGTATACATGTATATCTATGATTGCGGGCACCCCCGCCGGCCGTAGGTCCGCGGTGACGCTCGAACGTGAACGTCGTTTTACGGCAGCGGAAGATTTACGACAGCCAGCATACAGACAGTAAACAGACAGTGAGCAACGGACTTCACATGATATTATTCACAACTCGGATTAATTTAATGAAACCCATTGATTCTTTTGACCGGTGGACCCTTACGGACTTAAGGAATATAAACAATGCAGGAACGGACACACACCGTACGGACTTTATGATCGCTTCAAAAGTTGGAAGTCAGACCTTTTCCCCGTCTCTCTTGTTTACCGGTAAGTCTGATGAATTATGCGTTGGTGTTCATAGTTTGTGTTAAATGAACTGAATGATTTATCTGTGGAGAGTCTAACTGATCTAACGATGTGCGTTATGTCCATATGGACAGACGTTTAAACGGTTACCGTATCTTTGTGTAGGTGATCTAAACGGCTTAAGTCGTTCAAGAAATAATTTAGATAAAATCCAGATCCGGCCTCAATTGGAGACCTGCGTTTATTTGTCAAAACGTGTCGCCACACCCCTGCGTCTATTAGGGACCTTGCTTTTATTGGAAGTTTTACGGTATATAGAGAACGAAAAAAACCGGTTATTAACCGGTTTTGGGGATTTCAGAATAACGTTTCTGTTCCGGAACAGTTGAAGACCATTTGGTTTTCGTTTCCGTTTCCGTTCCTCGTAAAATACCGTTCGTTTTCGGTTTTCGTTTTCGTTCCTTGAACCGGTTCGGAGCCCTGGTTTAAAATGCTGTGAACCTGGAAAGTCAAGAGTACCACGAATGCTATGTTTGTGGTGGCAGCTCATTACACCAGGGTCATTACATTCACTTTATGATTGTAAAGACCTATAATCTCCTGTCGATTGCTGTTACAATGTATGTGCCCAGATTGGTTCTGTACTGATACCCTACATTTAACCTACACAACCTGATCCATGGCTCACCATGCGATGCTGCGGCTTGCCTCAGCGGGCCGTTTAACCTGTGATGACTCTGCTCTTTCCTGTGTCTGCAACCTCCAGCCCTGGGGCACACGTGTGTGAAGTGTGGGTATTTAGAAATGTGAATTAACACAGGGGAATAGACAACCCTCTCTCTGTTTATTAACTGGTTCAATCGACACAGTATGATAATCATATGCTTTTAAAAAAAGCAATACATTAAGTATGCAGAATGAACGTGTGGCACATTCATTGTGAATGTAGAAACTAACACACACTTGTGCAGCTGTGTACAGTAAGGGGTAGAAGACGTTAGGACGGCGCAAGGGAGCCGGAGCCGAGGATTGGTGTGTGTTTGTGTTCAGTTTGCCTCGGTGTGCCTGGGTGAATATCTTGGCTCTGGTAGTTGTCACCAGCGAGCGGGGGAGTGTCGGGGATGCGTTTTTGCTCGAGGCGTTCTGGTGTTAAAATCGGTCTACAAGACACTTATATAAAACACCTGGAGTGAAATGGTTTTTAACATGAGAAATTAGTCACACTGAACAGAACCTCTGGAGGAACTCCTTATGGTGCATGAGCTGTTCGCCATTCACTCAGACATGTTATTTGATGTTTCAGATCAGATGAGCACTTGAGGATTTAATGGTGATTTTAGGGTTTATTCCATTTATTTAGGCCTGTGAGGGGGCGAGAGAGAGGGGGGGAGAGAGAGGGAGAGAGCCGAGTGCATACTACCTTAAACTGAAGTCACTATAAATGTTTGATGCCCCAGCTCCGCTGTATGGCCCATTTAGTTAACCTAACCCCGCTGAGACACACACACACACAGGTGATTAGAGAGTGTGCGTATTGGAGGCTGGACGATGACAAGGACGAAATTTGCACACACCCCACAGACACGCACACCACTCACTCACACACACACACACACACACACACACACACACACACACACACACACACACTGGCATAGGAGAGGAAGGCTTGTTCGGAAGAGGAGTCAGCTTGCTGAGGCTAACGGTGACTGTCAGTGAGATGCTACAGTAAGCAGGGACATTTAGCAGAAGCTAATGCTCATTAGCTTCACTTGCTACCACACACACGTACACACATGCATGTAAGCCAGTCGCTAGAAAGATGAGGATTTTCAGCCGCTTCCACTATGTTTGGTATCTGGTGAGTGTACTATAAATACTCTGGGTTTTGGCCTGGGTTTGTTTTTGTGTGTGTGTGTGTGTGTGTGTGTGTGTGTGTGTGTGTGTGTGTGTGTGTGTGTGTGTGTGTGTGTGTGTGTGTGTGTGTGTGTGTGTGTGTGTGTGTGTGTGTGTGTGTTCAAACGTGTATGATGACCACCTCAGAGACAGTGTGTGTGATTATACTGAAGATGCAGATAGTAGCTATGAGGGTTGGGCAAAAATCGATATTTCATCAATATTGAGATATGAGACTAGATATCGTCTTAAATCTTGGAGATTGTGATATGGAATAATTGTTGTCTTTTCCTGGGTTCAATGGCTGCATTACAGTAAAGTGATGAAAAATGACAAAATACTCTATACTTATCAAGGGTTTAATTCACATAGGAGTATTCAAAAATAGGCTTTACCTTTTTTATTGAATAACCAGAAAACATGCTATATCATTATACACATTGTTATGACCTATATCGGCATAGATGGTTTTGGTAGGGTGACCATATTTGAGTTTGCCAAAAAGAGGACACTTCAGCGCGGGGGTTGGGGGGGGGCGGGGGGTGCTGCTGCGCGATTGTTGAGGGGGGGGGGGGGGGGGGGGGGGTGCTGCTGCGCGATTGTTGACGGGGGGGGGGGGGGTGCTGCTGCGCGATTGTTGACGGGGGGGGGGGTTGGGGGGGGGGGGGGTGCTGCTGCGCGATTGTTGACGGGGGGGGGGGGGGGGGGAAATAACAAATTCCCGGACAATTTTGAAATTCCGCCCGGACACAATTTTAGGTTTCAAAAAGAGGACATGTCCGGGAAAAAGAGGACGTCTGGTCACCCTAGTTTTGGCCACATGTTCCAGTCCCAGTAGCTCTACAGTTGTATATGTATGTTTGCATGTACAGAAAAAAGCATGGGTCCTTTTTGTTTCAGCGTTTACCATTTGTTCTATTGCTACTTAGCATAGAAAATAGCATCGTCTTGCTATGCTAGCTCATATTAGCTCATGATACCTTGCTGTAAGGACAACATACATTCTTCTTCTTTGTGTCTGTCTGTCCGTCATCGTGTGTGTGTGTACACCGTCTTCAGGAAACGACTGAGAGTTTACCTGATGGACGCAGGTTTTGTGCGTGGACCAACTCTGTACGTACAGTAGACCCCCACCCAGCTAACCCACACGTTGTGTGACTACACCATTGTTGTCGTGTGTAGTGTCTGTGCAGATTTAAGCACATTGTGTGTGTGTTTTGACTCACTGCTGAAACTCCATTGGTGGGAAATGTGTTACAATTCCCCGGCATGTATTTCAATGGTTGTTTGTGTTGTTTGGAATTTGTTGTTGTTGTTGTCGCTGACACACTCCTGGTTTGGTTTTGCTGCATTGCTCCACAATTGATGACACACTTTGATCGGTTGAGATTTTCCTGAATGTGTCTCTCACCTTCATCATAGTTTCAATAAGAATCCTTATGTCACTTTTAATTTGACATCCATTTTTAATTCTCTAATGGAGACTTTATGTTTTTTTACCCTCTGGTTGGGTTGCAAGTCAACTGTCTTGAAGCATAGCCCTGGACCAGTCGGGAGTAATGAAACTTGCGCTGAGGGACTTTGCAGTTCTAGTCACACAGGAAACTGTAGCCAGGATATCACGCTAAATCAGCCACTGTCTTTCCAATCACGCTTCCTTCTGCAGTCCTACCTCTTCGTCACTTTTATTGGAAAGCCAGAGGAGAATTTGGCATATCGTACCTGTCAGTACAAGTTGCCTACAAATTGTATCTGAAATTCAAATTACACCAAAAAACTTGGAACATCCAGTATCTGCAGTAAAAAGTTAATAATTTAGACGATTTCATGTATGCTGTTCTGCTACTGCCAGCACCATGGCTACCTGTGTGTGTGTGTGTGTGTGCATTTAAATGTGACTGTCAGGAGAGGAAAAATAATAAACCTCAAACGTTTGTGTTTTATGTGAAATAGATATTTATTTGTATATTTATTTTACAATGAATTTGTATAATTATAAAACAATTCCAGGTTGAGGACTGTCATTTACCTATATGCGGTTGGCCCATGAAACTGGTATTAAATTGTGTTCTAAATGGTATTGAAAAGGTATTAAAAATCTTAAATTGAACTGGTTGAAACCTGCAGGCACCCTGTTATTACTTCCAATTTATTTGTAAAGAGAATCATTTCACACATTCTGGACTCCCAATTAACATTTTTTTTTAACATTTACCTTGTGCTGCATGTTTTACAGCAATTGTGTGCATTCATGCATCTAACATTGCATTACATAATTCAAAACAGATGTATTTATACCCTTGAGTGTGTTGTGATCATGTTGGGTTCATTGTGTTTGAGAGAACCAGACAAGGAAAGGGAATTACGCACGTGTTCTTCAACAGTAGAGTCTCATCTACGTAATGTTTATACCCAGCATATCTGGAATTTCCGATTTCCAGGAAGTAAACAGGAAATGATGCTCTGTG
The DNA here is from genome assembly GCA_030340625.1 of Merluccius polli. Lineage (NCBI taxonomy): Eukaryota > Metazoa > Chordata > Actinopteri > Gadiformes > Merlucciidae > Merluccius > Merluccius polli. Next base: position 58,709 of record JAOPHQ010003994.1, read on the forward strand.
TCATTGCCTGCAGAGTGAAAACAACTTCAGTATTTTTGCATATACGAATGGCTGCTGCGCTTGTAGAGTCTTGGAATAATGGTGTGAAGATTTACAGTTAAGGACTATATCTGCATTCACTGCCAGAACAGGGCGATGAATGAATATTAATTTACTAATGTTAACAGCATTATAGGAAATGTTATCTGGGATTTCTTGTTTTAATAAGATTAACTTATAGTCAGATCATGTTGAAATAGATTAGAGCTGACTAAAATAAACAAGGAATATCTACCGTCAATTATATTCGCAGTTTCGCCTATATTCAATTAAAAAACACAATATTGCCTTATTTTCGATGCAATAATCCATAAACCAATGGCAACCGAAATCAACTGAGCTAGTTCTAGTGTTGGCATTAGGACCTCAGTAGTGTACTAGAAAGGCAGGGAGCGGTTTGGTTTCACTGGGAGATGAGGTAATTGGAGACATCACGTGAGACAGGAAAGGCCGTGGATGATTCCAGAAGCATGGGGACGACAATACCCTGATGCTGGCTCGCTCTTAAAAAGCCAGATACATCATGAGCTCTGATTGGTTGGCCAGGATGGCACCAAGTTGTGGGTAACGTGAGCTTAGAGCTGACACGCACGCACACAGACACATATGCACGTACACACATACCCCACACACAGTATATAGTGAAATGTGCATTAGGGATGCTAGGTTAGTAACAAGCATGAGGAGGATGATCTGATGACAACACAACAGAGGGTTGGGTTTCTGTTTCAGAGAACCGAGGGGGTTAATGAGAAACAGAGCAGGGGGTCAGATGAGTGAGTGACTAAAGTGACGCCGGAAGCTGAAGCTGGAAGTGAGCAGGAGGGTTAAAAAGTGGAGGAGGAGAGGAGAAAGGAGGTCAGCCAAACAAGCCAAACAAACAAACAAACAAACAAACGGGAGCAAGTACAAGCTGCCTATGTGAAACAGTGAGGGCTCATTTGGTGTCTCTTTCACAAACTGAAATCAGTTAGTGAAGATCCAGTGAGATTCAGAAAACGGTGCGACAGAAATGTGTCTTCGACACCCACTTATTTATTTTACACAAATAGGAGTCAACTCAATATTATTTTTGGTTTACAGAAGGCATGCCTTCATATTCAGTTAAAAAAATAGCTGTGAAGAGAGCAGTGTGGTTAGGTGTTACTGGTGTTGACGAATGTAGGTCTTCTCAAAGCCTGGGGACTGCAGCATGTGACTAACGACCAGGCTGAGCGTGTCTTTAGTGTTGTGCCAGGGGTGTGCATGTGATGCTTGTCGGATTTTAAATTGACACCAACTTCAAAGAAATCGTTACATTTTATTACACACGTGTGCCTTTGAAGTTCCTGCTTTTTGTTGTAGTGTTTTCCCCAGGGGACCAGTGACATTACATTTACCTGGGTACAGCATTATTAGTCATATGAACGTATTGGTTGTACTCATCCAAGACACTGGGATAAGGGACCCTTACAGGGAACCTTACCCCTTACCTGTTACTCAAAATGGTGCATTTTGAAAAAATGTAAAAACACACAATTATTTTGAATGTAGAAATTGACCTGCGTGCATGCGTGCGTGTATGCATGCATCCTTCCCTTACGTTGCTCTGTAGACTTTGACATGGTGTATTTATAACACCCTTCTTCCCTCTGTTACTGTGTATAACTGAATGGAACAGTAGTGTCATGCTTTGTCTGCTAGCTGGGTCTGCCAGCTTCCCTCTCATGACTCCTGTGTGAGCGAGGAGCTGGGGGCTGGGGGCAGCTGTGCAGCTCAAGGTTACTGTGTTATGTGGCTTTGAAGTGCAGCATCTTACCCCCATCCTCTGTCCCCCCTTATCTCCCGAAGGCAGGCCTGCTAGCAGCAAAGATAAACATCCATTAACCTACATTCATATTTAGTAACATCTCTCCCATGTCTCTCTTCTCGTACTCCTCTTTTCTCCCCTCCTCGGTCTTTACTTGGTTTCTCTTCATCTTTCTCTTTATTTTTTCTATTTTTTCTTTCTTTCTCTCTCTGTCTGTCTGTCTCTGTCTTTCTCTCTGTCTGTGTCTCTCTCTCTCGCTCTCTCTGTCTTTCTCTCTCTGTCTCTCAGGACTTCTCGAATGACGACACCAAGCTGGAGTACAATGTTGATGCAGAGAAGGGCATCGCCATGGAGGGATACCTGTTCAAAAGAGCCAGCAATGCTTTCAAAACATGGAACAGGTGACTAAGGACACACTGTGTTGGCACAGTTTGTAATGTCCACTGCTGCTCTATAACACTAACCCACTCTTCTCCCTCTGTGGGTAGTGACACCTGACTCCATTTCTCTCGAAATTACTGCTAATGGTAATTAACCCTGACCTCATATACAGTAATTTGTACGCTTAATCCCTAAAACCTCCTTTCTGTGTGGGATAGACTTAGCCTTGGAGATTCTACATCTAACTTTGTGTTTTTTTCCCCAAAATCGTCTTTATACGTTTCTATTCCAGAATTTGAACTGTAACTGGCATATCCTAGGCTACTGAAATAATGTGAAAATGGCGTCTTTTGGGGGGGGAAATAATTTGCTTTGTTTTTTTGTACCTTGTGATTCAGGCGATGGTTTTCCATCCAGAACAACCAGCTAGTTTACCAGAAGAAGTTCAAGGTAGGAACTCTTCCCTTGATCGTGTGTGTGTGTGTGTGTGTGTGTGTGTGTGTGTGTGTGTGTGTGTGTGTGTGTGTGTGTGTGTGTGTGTGTGTGTGTGTGTGTGTGTGTGTGTGTGTGTGTGTGTGTGTGTGTGTGTGTGTACACGTGCGTGTGCATGCCCGTGTGTGTGTGCGCGTGCAACTAACGCTGGGTTACTGCTCCACCAGGACACCCCTACAGTGGTGGTGGAGGACCTGAGGCTATGCACGGTCAAGCACTGTGAGGACGTGGAGCGACGCTTCTGCTTCGAAGTGGTGTCCCCCACTAAGTGAGGACACACACACACACTCGCGCACACACAGCCGTGCATGCACACACACATAAAGATGGACACACACACACACACAGCATCAGATAGTATTTAACGTACTTCTGCCGCAGTTAAGTGATGTCTGTTTGTGTGTGTGTGTGTGTGTGTGTGTGTGTGTGTGTGTGTGTGTGTGTGTGTGTGTGTGTGTGTGTGTGTGTGTGTGTGTGTGTGTGTGTGTGTGTGTGTGTGCAGGAGCTGTATGATGCAAGCGGACTCTGAGAAACTGAGGCAGGCCTGGATCAAAGCGGTCCAGAACAGCATCGCCACCGCCTTCCGTGAGAGAGGAGATGAGGAAGAGGTGAGAGACACACACACACACGTGACAATACAACAGGGGCTAATTGGACTATATGGGTACAGCTTCAGGTTAGTTGGTTGATACCAGCAGGTAGGTAAAAAGACTATATATATATACACTCACCGGCCACTTTATTAGGTACACCTTGCTAGTACCGGGTTGGACCCCCTTTTGCCTTCAGAACTGCCTTAATCCTTCGTGGCACAGATTCAACAAGGTACTGGAAACATTCCTCAGAGAGTTTGGTCCATATTGACATGATAGCATCACGCAGTTGCTGCAGATTTGTCGGCTGCACATCCATGATGCGAATCTCCCGTTCCACCACATCCCAAAGGTGCTCTATTGGATTGAGATCTGGTGACTGTGGAGGCCATTTGAGTACAGTGAACTCATTGTCATGTTCAAGAAACCAGTCTGAGATGATTCGCGCTTTATGACATGGCGCGTTATCCTGCTGGAAGTAGCCATCAGAAGATGGGTACACTGTGGTCATAAAGGGATGGACATGGTCAGCAACAATACTCAGGTAGTCTGTGGCTTTGACACGATGCTCAATTGGTACTAATAAGCCCAAAGTGTGCCAGGAAAATATCCCCCACACCATTACACCACCACCACCAGCCTGAACCGTTGATACAAGGCAGGATGGATCCATGCTTTCATGTTGTTGACGCCAAATTCTGACCCTACCATCCGAATGTCGCAGCAGAAATCGAGACTCATCAGACTAGGCAACGTTTTTCCAATCTTCGATTGTCCAATTTTGGTGAGCCTGTGCGAATTGTAGCCTCAGTTTCCTGTTCTTAGCTGACAGGAGTGGCACCCGGTGTGGTCTTCTGCTGCTGTAGCCCATCCACCTCAAGGTTCGACGTGTTGTGCGTTCAGAGATGCTCTTCTGCATACCTCTGTTGTAACGAGTGGTTATTTGAGTTACAGTTGCCTTTCTATCAGCTCGAAACAGTCTGGCCATTCTCCTCTGACCTCTAGCATCAACAAGGCATTTGCGCCCACAGAACTGCCGCTCACTGGATATTTTCTCTTTTTCGGACCATTCTCTGTAAACCCTAGAGATGGTTGTGCGTGAAAATCCCAGTAGATCAGCAGTCTCTGAAATACTCAGACCAGCCCGTCTGGCACCAACAACCATGCCACGTTCAAAGTCACTTAAATCACCTTTCTTCCCCATTCTGATGCTCGGTTTGAACTGCAGCAGATCGTCCTGACCATGTCTACATGCCTAAATGCATTGAGTTGCTGCCATGTGATTGGCTGATTAGAAATTTGCGTTAACGAGCAGTTGGACAGGTGTACCTAATAAAGTGGCCGGTGAGTGTATATATATATATATATATATATACTATATTGGTGGTGGGCCGTTATCGGCGTTAACGCGAGACTCTTATCGCGCAATAAAAAAATGATCGCCGTTAATCTATTCTCAAAGTTGGGTTGGGAGCTGGGTCTATACCGGATTTCCACCAAGGAAGGTAAGTGCCGCGGAACGGCTGCGCTGCAGAACGGCTGCGTCCTCTGCCCGGCGACCCCCCCCCGTCGGTCGTAGGTCCGGGATGGGTTGAGCCCCGGGATGGGGTTGAACCCCCCCCCCCCCCCCCCATATTATGAATGCCTTCGACAGAATTCAAATGAGCCATTTTAATCTAGATTAATCTAGATTCATTCCAAGATTACAGTGAGATTAATCTAGATTAAACAAATTAATCTATGCCCACCACTAATATATATATAAATATTGTAAACAGCTAATACCAGATGGATAGATGGACAGACAAACCATTCTTCCTCATGTCTCTAGAAGCTGGACAGAAGAGCGTCCACATCAACAGGGAGCCTGGACTCTGCCGGCGTCGATTCCAAGGAGAAGCCCCTGAAGGGGGAGAGTGCCCTCCAAAAGGTCTTGGCCATCCCCGGCAACGTCTGCTGCTGTGACTGTGGGCAGCCGGACCCCCGCTGGGCCAGCATCAACCTGGGCATCTCCCTGTGCATACAGTGCTCTGGCATCCACAGGTACAGCACTGTAGCACACCAGTACACCCTGTGTAATACTGGACTATAGGCCATGTATAGTGTGACGTCACATGGCAATGACCGCCTCCATTTTGGAAGCATAGGAGCATTGGAATGTTAGTTATTATCTTAGTAGTAATGATTTTTTGGTCATTGTTCAGTTTTTTGAGAGTAGGTCATTGGTCATTGTTCAGTTTTTTGAGAGTTCAGAGTATCGCCAACAAAAAATCCCATGATGTTTTGATGTACAAGCCCTATACATGTTATACCAGGTACTGTAAATGGCCTGTTTTTTTTAAATATTTATTATGAAGATGGACAGGTTACTATTCATTTGAAAGCTACACATAATTCGATTCCTTCTATGTTGTTTTGAGATTTTGCACAAACCCTGAAGTGTATGGAGCATGATTTCCACCTTGTGTTCAAAAAGACAAACTGCACCCTTTTGCATGACTGCAATAAAAAAAAATTACATTTTTTTTTTCCTCTTTTCTCTCCTCTATTGAACGTTTCTCTGTGCAGGAGTCTTGGGGTCCATTTCTCCAAGGTGCGGTCTCTGACTCTGGATACATGGGAACCCGAGCTTCTCAAGGTGAGGAAGACCGATGGTGTTAGCAGGGACAGATTGGAGTAAAGTTCTAGCTGTAGTGTCTTGTGACACTAATTCTGACACCTGTCCCTCGTGGACTCACCCGTCTTGTCTCACTCTCATGTTTTGTCTCACTCTATTGCTGTGTGGTACCAGCTGATGTGTGGACTAGGGAACCAGGTTATCAACGATATCTACGAAGCTCGTAGAGAGGACCTGGCGGCCCGGAAACCACAGCCAGGAGACCCCAGGTAAAACCCCTCCACTCACCATGGTACCCCCACTACCTCCACCTCAAGCCAGCTTCTACTAGAAGAGTACATCTCATCTCATCGTTTCAGGAATAGGAAATAGAGGGAATAAAAATAAAATGCTATAAGATAAAATGGTACTTTATTAATTGCCAATGAGAAATTCGAGAACTACAGCAGAAAGTACAGGAAAGTAGTTGAAATTAAAAATAGATACAATCATTTTTTTACATAAAATAATAATCTCTATAGTCTAATCGCATGTGTGTGCAGTCATACAATAAGTAGGTGAATCCAGTATTTATCCTATATATGAGAGAGAATTCAATTAAATCCTCTCTCTCTATGGTACAAGAGAGTGATATTGGATTCAGTTGAATTCTCTGTCTCATATATGAGCGGTAGATGGAGAGACTACACTATATTACACCTCAGAAGATAAGATGGTTCTTTATTATTCCCAGATGGGAAATTCGGGTGTCAGAAAGTCAGGCAGAAAGTTCAGGACAGTCGAAGAAAATGAAAAAGCTATAAAAAAAAAAGCGATAAGATAAAATAAGATGATCCTTTATTAACCAAGCGGGGACATTTGCAGTGTTACAGCAGTAAAGGGGGATAGCAAAAATATCACCAAAAAAAGCAAGATATAATGTAAAAAAAAGGAAGTTATAATAATAAAAAGTAAGATTAGGGTAACGGTTCAGGAATATTCAGCATTATTGCACATCGGGAATATACAGTAGATATTGCACAGTTTAGTATATATTGATATAGCACATGAGTGAATTAGTCAGCTTTGGTGTGTGTGGTCTACTGGGAGCAGTGTTGGTTGTAAAGTCTGACAACAAAAGAAACGATCAGTCCAAAAAACACTGTCTAACTCCTAACTCCTACATGACCGGCTCACAGACACGAGATCGAGGCGTACATCAAGGCCAAGTACGTGGACCGGCGGTTTGTGCGCCAGCCGTCGGACGAGGAGCTGCGCGCCAAGGTGGTGTCCCTCAGCAAGCAGGAGAAGAGGCTGAGCAGCAGCAGCAATGAGCACCTGCCCCCCGGACCGCCTCCGCCCACCCCCAAACTGAGACCCGCCTCCAACGCCTCGGGAAAGTCTGGTCAGTTCAAACTTGTTTTAATTGAGATGAAAGCTCTTTGGTCCTGACAAGCTCAACTGGTAGAGCACGGCGCCAGGATTAGGGCTTTGATTCGCACTCACGGTATTGTAAGACACTTTGGATAAAAGCGTCCCTCAAAGGCGTATGTTGTTATATTATATTATTACATATTTTCTTGGTCGGGTCGAGGGTTGAGCTTGGAGAAAGGGGAAGGCAGGTTGGGAGTTGTAGTTTTTCAGCTTCTTACTGGTTGCCGGTAAACATTTGGTGTAGCTGAACTAGACTGGCTAGTTATTTGTTGTGTTGGTGTATGATTTAGTTGCTGTGTATATTATCTACAAGAGAATTCATTGTTGCCTGTCGGTGTATTATTGTGTGGCTGTTCACTTATGGTTTATTGATTGCCTTTTGCTATTGTTTCGGCCCACACACACACATACACGCACACAAACACACACACACACACAAACACACGTTGATGGTCGTTAGAAGAGGATGGATGTCCCTGGTTTCCATTCAGGAAACGGTTGTTGTCATTGAGATGTGGCTTTTATTCAAAAGCACATCGCAACACCCTCTCTGTCTCCTGTAGCCTCATGCTTTTTGTCTCATTGAGTTTAGCTGAGCTTCTAGTCTAACTTCCTGTGCTTCACCCTTCCTTCCTTTCTCTCTCTCTCTGTCTCTCTCTCTGTCTCTCTCGCTCTGTCTCTCTCTCTCTGTCTCTCTCTCTCTGTTCTCTGGCTGCCCTGCGCTTTCCGTCTAACCCCCTCCTCATCTCTGCTGCCTTCCCCTAACATCCCAATCCCCCCCCCCTACACACCTGTACCCTTGGCTCTGTAACTCCCGACCTCCCATCATCCTTTGCGTAGCTGGAGCCAGTGGCCGTCGTGACTCTCTCTTCTGTCCCGACGAACTCGACTCGCTATTCTCCTACTTTGACACTTCCTCCAAGCTGAGGAACAGTAAGTACTGAAAGCTCAATGTTTCGACTCCCCCCCACCTCTTCCTCCTCGCTCATCTATCCATTTTTACTCACTGCTTGGGGCCGTCGACTAACATCCCATCTGAACCCAACCCTCAATCCTTCCTTTCAGAACCTCTAATGGGCCTTTCCCTCTTGTTGGTCACATTGTGGAGCGTACCATCTGCTCTGCCCTGGGGGTGGGTCTCACTCACTCGATTCATTGTGGTTCATGTGCGGTCGTCTGGGCTGTTTTTGTGTCATTTGTTTTGTGTTTTGCAGGGACCTGCCTAAATTGGTGAAGTGGAAGTGAAGGGTTAATACATTAACAAAGTGGCTGTCAGTTAAAAATATTGGGAACACTGGCTCTTGAAGGCACAGATTCAGGGGAGAGCGAGTTCTCCTGCCCCTTTTAGCCCCAAATCTGCTTCAGTACACATGGCGAGATGAGGAACGGACAACGTTTTCACAGAGTGTAAAATTGGTTAAAAGATGTGAAATTGGTGGACAAACAGAAACAAAAACACAAGATGGACAAAAGTGAAACAAACAGACAAAATTACTTGCCTGTAGTGACATGAAAATATCAGAAAAAGGAGTTCCTAATATTTTTTTGAGCTTGCTTACTCTCAAACATCAGAAGCGTGTCTTGCTAATGGTGATCGCTGCTGTGTGGTTGGTTGTGTTACAGTCAGAAGTGCGGACAGTGGCATTCAGAACAGCGCTGATGGCAGCAGGGAGATGCTAGCCAACACGCCCTCTACTAACAGCCTGGCAGACACAGGTTGGCACGCTCATACATGCACACTTACACAGACGGTTCACGGAGGAATGAATCAATGGCTTTGTGATTATCAGACCTGTCTGATAACTAAAATGAACATAGCACCAGATAAACAGTTTTGATGTCCCATCTGTTGTTAATAATAACCCACTGCTCACTAGCGTCAACCATTGTTTACGTTTCTCTAGTGCAGTCATAGCTCCAGAAACAGAATGACAATTCTTCATAAAATGGTGCTGCATATATTATATATAAATATATAAAATATAATATAGTTTGGTGTCCTGCTTGGAGTAACGCATGTCTTTCCTCCTGCATACAAGTTGTGTGGTGTGTGCAGGCCTGTCTAGCTCAACTGATAGAGCATGATATTATTAACATTGCCAGGGTTAGGGGTTCAAGTCCCACTGGGACCCATGCCGAGAATGCATTCACTCATCGCAAGACGTCCAAGTCTTTTGATCCTGGTCCAAATCTCAACTTAAAGGCGCAAAGTTTTAAAAACATAGGATGAGATGTAAATATGGACTCAAATTGCCCTCTATGGTAACACGTTGGCTACTGTTATTGGCCATTTTGCATTAGCGAGTGGGAGTGGCTTGTGCAAGAGAGCGAAAGCCTATACAGGAATATAGCCTCGCCCCTAAATAAAAAATGTGTCTACCAGAATTGGACGAGTATTTTTTTTAAACTGTGATAGTGTGCAGGGACCAGCTCAAACAGCGGGTTTGGCTCTCCTTTAACCTGCATGCGTGTCCTCCTGTGGTTCCTCCAGACACCCCAGAGGCTCCTCCCATGGCCATGCCGGCCGTGCTTCCTCCTCCCTCGCCCTGCAAGGAGGTGGTGTTCTACGAGCCCAAGGAGTGCAGCCCGGGCCTGCAGCTGTACTGGGCGGCAGGCGCCCGCAGCCTGCCTGACATGGCCGAGGCCTTGGCCCACGGGGCCTCCGTCAACTGGGTGAACACGGACGATGAGAAGCGCACACCGCTCATCATGGCCGTGCAGGGGGTGAGCCGAGGCTGTCGTGGATGTCATTTCACTCAGCTCTGACCAGGGGCTTTTACTTTGAAAGAATCAATTCTAGACGTTTCACAAATCACACTAAAGTCGGATTAAGGATTAAGTCCATGAACAGAGCACACACACCTGCGTGCTTTGTTTAAAAATACACACGTGTAAATTAGTTTTAGTTTAGTTTAGCTTATTTTTTATTTGATATGGACATCACAGTAGTATTAGAATTGTAACATACATTTATGCACAAGGACCAGATACATTGTGTTTAGTGTCTGTCTTTACAGTTAAAATAGAATAAAAGAACAGAAAATACATACACAAATACCACAAAGACATCCACAAAATTACTTACACAAATACATACACATAATATAGGAAAAAAACAACAACAACTTTAAATTCAATGTTAGGTGCGTGTCAATATCATGTGGACTCATTGGGAGACGGCTATAAAGTGGTTTATCCCGTTGTTCGCCTGCAGGGGTCGCTGGTCACGTGTGAGTTCCTGCTCCAGAACGCTGCCAATGTGAACCAGCAGGACGCCCAGGGTCGGGCACCCCTCCACCACGCCACCATCCTGGGTCACACGGGGTGAGAGCTACCTGTTCCCTCCCTACAGAAGACCTGCTAGTAGCTAACTGATGGGGTTGACTCTGATCCGAACCACTGGCCATTGTACCTTTATCCATTTAAATTAGTACACTTCAACCAGTAAATGTTCTATTAACCAGGGAATTACTACTACCAAATGAGGCCTATCCTTGCTATGGATCTAGTTGGAAGCTAAAAAATATTGGATTCTTAACTCAATGGTAATAAAGGCTATTCTGTTTTATGCTCTACTACAATTATGGTACTTTGAGTATAACTATACTCTGTATAGCTATGCTCTATAACTCATCAACTACTTAATACTCTATAAACTATATTAACCACCCACCCTCCTTGTTTCTTCATTTCTTCAGACAGGTGTGTTTATTCCTGAAACGAGGAGCCAATCAAAACGCGGCAGACATGGAGGAGAAGACGCCTCTGTCTATGGCAGTGGAGGCAGCCAACGCCGACATCGTCACTCTGTAAGCACTGCGTGTAGTTAATGTAGTTTTATACAGAGTTCTCTCTGTATCAAGGCCTTGGTTTACACTCACTGACACTATGAGTATACAGCAGTGTTTCCCAACCTTTTTAGTCTTATGCACACCCACACCCCATCACTACACGCAGGTACCTCTTTCATCTGTACCATCAAACCACAAATGCTTTCCTTTTTAGCAAATATTATACCGTTATCATTTAGCATCGTTATCAATTGTGTCAGTCATTGTGTAAGTGTTACTGACACTGTGCTTCCCCTCCCCCCAGGCTGCGGCTGGCCAAGATGAACGAGGAGATGCGCGAGGCAGAGGGCTACAGTCCAGCAGGTCAATACCCCTCTAACAGCCCCACCGAGATGCAGTACAGGAAATGCATGCAGGAGTTCATTAGCCTGCAGCTCGACGAACCCTAGTCACCACCCACACACACGCGCACACACACACACTCGCACATGCACACACACACACACACACACACACACACACACACACACACACACACACGCATTTCACACGCAAAGACACACACACACACACCAGAGGAAATGTGCACCTCTGGTGGCAGGGTAGGGGGGTTTGATGCCCAAACACTAAAATCAAAGCAGAATGAGAGGCATTGTCAATCGCACTTGATTGGCTAAAAAAACTGATTGACAGAATGGTTAGCCAATCAGAAATGACAATTGATATCACCTGAATTGCATCAGAGAGGGTGCCATCTCTATAATTTGATTTAGTGTTTGGCTTTTAAGACGCAGATCCCTCGAGTGTAGGTGACACTGAGGACTGTTTTGCTGTTACAAAGTACTGCTGCGTTTAGAGTAGAAAAACAAGACAGTGAGTTTGTGTAGTGCAATCTGGCCCTAACTCTGCTGTGTGTGTGTGTGTGTGTGTGTGTGTGTGTGTGTGTGTGTGTGTGTGTGTGTGTGTGTGTGTGTGTGTGTGTGTGTGTGTGTGTGTGTGTGTACGTATATGTGTATGTATGTGTGCATGCAGTTGCCAGGCTCAGCTCAAGGTCCTAGGGGTATAAGCCATCAACTCATCAAGAGAGACTAAATCCCCAAAACATTATTTTCAAAATAAAATCTCTTGTATTTGAGAGGATTAACACACAATGCAGAACATAGTACTCTAGTACCCTAGATGATAGGTTAGAAAATGTAAATAAGATACATGTATTTAAAAATATTTGATATAAAAGGGGAAACATGGATAAACGATGTTTTGGAGAACTAAATCTTGTGTTTGCAAGAGAGTCATCAGTTATTTGAGCTGTGTCTGAGACATTAAATACCTGTCACCTGTTAAGTCATGATGTCATTCAAAAGCAAACTATCCAGGTTACCAGCTCACTGCCAACATGGACACCAAAACCTCCTTGTGAAGACAGTCGTTTGTCTATCTGGCAATAAACCTTACTATTGAATGACCGAAGATTTTGAAATGTCACTCTCTTGATGCAATGAGCAGACCTCAGACTTATTTATGCACATTCCTTTCCAAGGGTTATGCAAATACTTGGTCTTGTTTCTTTTAATTGGTTGTGCGGTTTGATTTTTTTTTTAGCAATTCATGTTTAATCTTATTTTTGTGGTGCACTGACCATGTCTCCAAAACGATGTGTTTCCCTGTGATGACGTCGTCAGGAGAGAAAAAAAAAATCTATTTTAAAACTACTGAATATGTACTGATAATCCCAGAAACCATATAAGCATCAATAATTGTTGTAAACTGCGTGTATATATACAGTATATCAATATATTCTGTCAGTGACGGAATCAGCAGAGCGGTGAAGAGACTATGGCAAGGGCAATGTATTTCCTGTGTGTCTCACCACACACTTTGCACAAGAGTGAGAGCTACGAAGGGTCTCTGTGTTTGCATCCTTGTAATGGTCTTTATATTTTACTGTGTTGTGTTTACCCATTATGACGGGGTGTGTATGCGATTGTTAAGTCAGCCGGGTTCAAGTGTTACCTGCTAATCACCCAAAGGCATGAGGTCATCCAGAATTGTAAACTTGAAAGGGCCTTTTTTCTTTCATGGCATCAGATTGTTGTAACTGTTGAAGATTTAAGACTTGTCCACATTTAAGTCCAGACATATCCAGGAAGAGAGAGAGAATTTAATTAACCTGCTAGTTTATGCAATCCTTTATCTACATTGGTTGGTGGCTTTACAGAAAAAAACTAAACTAAATGGTTTGTGATGAACTAAGGAGTACTGTAATGTACCCTCATTCTATCCCTGGTTTCCCTTCTATTAGGCACACCCATTAACCCTGTTGGTCATTTCATTTGGCACAAAGGCGCTTTGATTTACCAGCTATGCTTAGTCTATTGGGTCCCTGGTGTAAATGTGTAATATAGGTGTTGTCAGAACTTGGGAAGGGTGGTTTAGCACACCACCTAGCCCCAAATAGGTGTGTTGGGTCACGTTGGAGTTAGCGTACCGCATCCTACACACGACTTACAACATTAAGTACTTTGTTAATGGCGACATGTTGGACTTTAGGATGTTTTTTTTCAGGTTTTTCAGATGATAGTCTATATAAAATGAGTTGAATGTTTGTTGCTCTTGCCCTTACCCACGTCGACCACAAGAGGGAGTTGGTGGAATTCCCTTTATGTGCTGTTGTTAGCAGATGATGAAGTGCACTCTTGTGCCTGTTGGTGGAAACGTAATAATTAAAAGTTCTAGTTGAAATGGAGTATCTTTCATGAAATGTTGTGTTATGTAGGCAGCTACTCATTCGGTTAACAGTGCTATAGGCTATATATGAAAATGTTGGTGTTCAAGTAGAGTCGTTTTCCAGTCTCTCTTGTGACAGTTTGGTTGTAGTGAAGAAGAGGCAGGGTCTGTATTTAACCTGTGCGGTTATGTGGTCGTTTTAATGTGAAATGGGAACTATTCTGACCGTTAGTGCCTTAAAGGTCCCATATTGTTTGCTTTTAATTACAGCAACCGAAGTTGCTTATTTTAATGGATGTTTACAAGCCAACTTAACTTTTTACAATTGATTGGACAAATAACAACCTGCTTGTTTGCTTCTCTTCCAAAAGGTACTTTGGCAAAACAACATGTTACAACATGATTTATCCAGACTCAATCACACACAGGCAAAGTACTTGAGACAAGTGATAAGGGACCTTTAAGGCCAACAGGCGACAATAACTGGGTTCAGGCAGGTACGCTACGATCGTTGCAGAAGGATCCTCTTCACCTTGTTTTTACCTTGCGGAAAGATAAGCCTTGCTTCCCCTCATCAAGCTATCCCTAGTCTTCATCGGTGAGACGAAGGCCTCGTAATCAGCACTTCCAATCAGTTGAATGTTGAGCCTGATGAACGACGTTCAAGAGTTTGAATGTCGACGGGACGACTAACGTTGCGGTTTCTTAAATTGCCGCAAATACTCCCTTGTGATCACAACTGACGGCTCTTTCGACTTACTCTCCTCTTGCCTGATTTAAGGGGGTGACTGAGGGGGTGACAAGTCCTGATGCAATTAGTTTAGTAGTAGAGAGCAAGGGGTTCATAAACAGTTAGGTTACCTGAAGCCCCCAATAGAGGGGTGTTGATTCTGTTTTAATCTTTTAAGAGGGATGCCTTTTTTTAATGTTTAAATCCTGAGCATTTGCAGCCACTGGATACTGTATGTGTTGGGCTTGGGAAGGACATTGTACATGGGGTCAACATTTTCACCGTTTCACAAGTTAACATCTGCAACAGAATCTTTTCTTTTTCTAAGTATAACACACAATTAACTTAAAATGCACTTCTGTCTCACTACCCTGTGACTGGTTGTTTCATGTTCTCTTCTCACTCCTCTCCTTAAAGTTTGTGCCTTTCTTTATTTCTCCTATTTTCTCTTGTTTCTTTGCGGCAGCCATGGCCAAGGCAACTGTATTTTTGTACATAAAAAAACCCTGCACTTTAAACATAATACAGTTGTTAACAAAAAATCACTCTTTGTGTGCTTGTCTTTCTTTCTGATTCTGTGATTTTCTTAACAAACTGTGCTACTTTCTGACGCTTGTTTTCCTAAAACCGGTGCTTGCTGCTTGTTCTGTTCTTTCTTCTCCTCCCTGTCTGTTTTTCTTGTGTTTGTTTCGAGCCACGCCGAAGCCCTCAAAGAGGTATGGCCAACTTTCTTTTTGTCTTTCTCTAACTCTGACCAATACTAACACTGTACTAGCATGATTATGTGATTATCTGGGTATTTTCATAGATAAGATTAACATGGCAACACAGAAGGCCAACAGTATCGGTCGCCTTTTATTTAATTTTTTTGCTCAGGTGTGCACAGCATGGTATTTTAAAGTGCAACTAAGAATAATCCATCAGTGTCTGTCTATCCTTTCCCAGCCAGCCGACTGCTTTTGTAGTTGAGTAGCAGTGATTCAATCTGCAATACTAATACACATTTGATGCAATGCACATTTGTCAGGTAGCTGTAGCTTCCTTGCCTGTGTGATGTCACATGTACTGCTGTAGAGAGGTTTCAAGTTGTTTACCGCTGGTGTTTATTTTCCCCTGGCAGGTGATGAGACTTACCAGGATATTTTCCAGGACTTCACCCAGATGGCCTCCAATGACCCAGACAAGCTGAACCGCTACCAGCAGTACGACTCGCCCAGGCCCTGACCGTAAGAGTGGTCCCGGGTCCAACTGCACAGGGGTTGCCACGCTCACTGGAACCCACGCAGCACCGTCGTCTGAAGCCCACCATCATCCTCCTCATCCTCATCGAATGGCCAGGGGCTGCCGTCCATCCTTGTTTCTTCCTTCAGCCTCGAGGCCACATTGAAAAGTACCGGCATTTAACTTCCTGAAGGTCAACACAGCTCGTAATCTAGGAGGGCAGAAGCCCGATGTCCTTTTTTTTGTACTATACTAGGTAAATGAATGGTACCGTGTCCACAGCCCAGGAGATTTGCTTCATCCGATGTGATGGAGGAAACACAGTCTCTTTAAATGGCCAGGTTCCTACAAGGCTATATAGCGTTGATACAGTTGAGGAGAAATGTTTGACTCCAGATGATCAGCAGATGGTATTTCCAAGGAACAATACGGAGGATGGTGTTGGTTGATGAGTTTATTCTGGGTTAGGTTGTGTGTAATATAGTGATGTGCGCGTTAGACCGCTGACTGTTCTTTGCTGAAACATTGTGCTATGTAATAAGAGTTGGCTGGAAAGGCACAAGAAAAACCACACGCTGTATCATTTCTGTGTTTCGGACGCAGACAGATGAACGGGGCCTCTGGTCCGCATATGTGTGTACTAGAGGGATTAGTTAATTTAGAGTATTTGCACATACATAACCACTGATGTTTACCAACTGCCATGGTGAGCCTTGTGTGAAACAATGTAGTCATCATAGCTTTTTATTCATAGGTCTGTGCTGTTTAAAATGCCATCTTTTAGTCTTTTAATTCTTTTTGTTTTTTATATGCTATACGCTTTAGTTATTTTTCCAAATGTTTCACTGAACGATTTTCTTTTTTTCTTTTAACACCTCCTCTGGTGTCCCGGGAGCTTGTGGTCCTGTTGGTGAGGTTCTTTTATCAAACCAAATGCCTACAGTTATATGAAGATGATTGTGCCCATTCAATACAGACATGGAATGAGATGCACATGGTAATGAGGACACTGATGGTCCTCTACGATATATTCAGGACGTGCTGTAGGTACTGTAGTGGGTTCCTCCTGCGTACGCCTGGAAAGAATTCCTAAAAGCATATGGAAAAATAAAATCATTTCTGGGTGTTGACGTTCTGTACGGGAAATGGCAAACCATCGGAAAATCATGTGGCAGTACAATAATCTAAAATCCTTAAATACTAAATCCAGTAGGGTTTTTGTTTGTATTTTTGGGGTAGTTGTGAGAAGTATTTTTATTGTACATGTGACATGACCAAGTTGACATGCAGAACCTATATTTCAATCTAATGATTAAAAGCATATTAAGAGCAGCATAAAAGTCTTTGGATAAACAAAAAAATGTTTTAAAATTGTTGTGTAGGTTAAATATTTCTGTACTTAATTTATAGCTTTCAAATGTCTCAATGGCTTAAGTGTGATTTTATGTGTCAGAAGTGTTGTGCAGCTGAAGTAAAGCATATTCCAGTGAATCCTGGGATAAAGATTTTGTACATTTTGTACAGATGTTTTTGAGTACATAAGAGAGGTGAGGCAAGAAGCAGTGGTACTCGAATCATTAAAACAAGCTTTTGTAAATGCTGTCCTCTGTAGCACCTAGTATTTGTAGTTTATTTTGTATTGCCTGTCTATATCAATGTACATGTTTATCTCTGTAATATCTTAAGACTTTAATTCTTATGCCACACATTCTGAAGATTAATTATAAACCGTGAATCTGCGTGTGTGTGTGTCTCTCTTTTTGTACGTATTGTGAACCACTAAACTATGGTTTCATTGGCGGCTGTGGTTTTATATAGACGCTTGTTAAAACAAAGAATCGTCTCATTTAGTAAAAGTTAACTAAAAGCTACTTTTGTCCATTCTCTAGATACAGAATCAAAATCAGCCAGCACATTTAAACACCAGCACCAATCATTCTGTACCAATCATTTTGTATTGTTTTTCTTGCTAAACATTGCTGGCGAACTGAAATGTCAAATTTTAACTTTTATTGGCAAAAACAAAACAAACAAAATAAACAATGGCCATTTTATGACCCACACGGCCTAATAAATGGTGTAAAAATATCAGTTTAATGAGTTTTAAGATTATGAGCCACAGTAAACCCTACTCTGCACAATCTTGACTTGTGACAAGAGGCCACTTGTGAAGCACAAAACACAAAATTGTTATTAGGCCTACACACTTTGAAGTTAAGTGTACACTTGCCACGTCAAGTGCACACTTGACACATCAGTCATTTCTCAACTAAAGATTTTTACTCCAGAAAATATGTGATTGTATTTAATTTATTGGATTAGCCAAAACTATGCATTAATTTATTTTAATTTTAAATACAATGAATTATGTTTCATTATTAAATACAACATTTTAACATATTTGTTGTATGTAGTGGTAAAACAAAATTCTAATTTAATTTTGAGAAAAATAATGTATACAATATAAAATTATTAACCATCATGTTTTTGACCAACCGGGTGACACATCAAGTATGCACTTAAAATGTCAAGTGCACTTGACGTTAAGTGTAAGACCCTTCACAACAAAAAGTGTATGCCATAAAATATTCCCATGTGAATAACTTGCATGTTACTTTTATTTTCCTGGTACATTTAGCCTATGCATTAGTTATGTCCTGTCTAGCTCAACTGGTATAACACTGCCAGGGTTAGGTTTAACTGCACTGACTCACGGTATTATAAGACACTGGATAAAAGCATCCAGCAAATTAAATATATACATTTCATATATATATATATAATTATCAGAAAGATTGTATTTTATTATAGCATTGATGTGATGTGAAATTGTTGCATATTGCTTTAAATATTCTAAAGAAAACACCAAATTATTTAAAACATGCTATAGGCTAGTCATACTAATAGCGTCTAAACAAAAATAACAATATAGATGACTGGAAATATGTAAAGTATAAAACCTACTAGGCATCATCTTTTGAGGCATTCACCAAAAAGGGCTCTGAAACGACACCTGAAATAGCTCAGCAGACATATAGCCTTCAAACTAAAAGCACGGCAACGTGTCCAGTGGCACTGCCTGGCTCATGGGGCCCTGGGCACTGGCCACCGGGCTTGTTCCAGGAAGTCTGTGGTCCGCTCCCCTGTAGAGAAATGGAGGATCGCAGCTGGAGAGGTTTTCCTCAATAAAAACGCTATGTGCAGAAAACAGTGAGAGGGCCTCGGTCCATTAAGGAGCAGCCGCCCGACCGCGGCGTCCAACTGCCGCCACGGTACACTGCGCCTGCCAGCGGCTACAGGCTCGCAGCCACCGCTCCGATCAAACCGCTCTCACCGTCAAACAAAACCACCTCGCAGTGAGTCCTCTCTACCGACCGGTAGCTGGGAGAGCAGCATACTCCTACACTGCCTTTATTTGACCTCTTATTGTGGCGCTCTGCAGGCAAATTGACCGGACAGCAACAAAGTTGCTCTTGTTCTCTCAAACCTTTTGCTGCTCCAAACGAGGCGCTGAGATGTACTCCCAACAGGGTGCAGCACTGGGAGGCTGTTCCTCATGGAGCCCAACCTGCAGCCCTGTTAAGACAGCCTGAGGACGTTGAGACACTTCACATGGCAGAACGGAAAAGCTACAAGTCGACCCCATGGATCCGCACAGAGCCAACGGGGCTTTAAACACTCCGCTAGCGGCAGCGGTGCTTCTTGCAGACTGGGCTTGGGTTTCATACTGTGGGACAGGCGTGTGTGGAGTCCAAACAGTTTGCCTTGTTCTCTAAATGCACATGATGAATGAAGCAACGCCATGAATAGGTCCTCATGTTGTCAGCATTCTTTCTTACCCACAATCCCCCACTACCCACTGGCGGGATGGGGGTAGGGGGGGAGTAGTAAAATGGTGTCTCCTTCCCACACATACACACACACTTTCTTGATGTTCATTCCATGTCTGGTATGTATGTCATCCTGGCTTTCCTAGAATAGGCCGGGCTAAAAGTCGTCTGTCTTTTTTTTTTTAGGAGCAAGGTTCTCCCCGAGACACGGCCCCGGTTATTTCCTCCCTCCGTCCCCCACCCCCGACCAGAACCAGGTCTGCTCTCCAGCTGGTTTTTGACTCAGGGGACCAGGATAGCTGTGGAGCAGTAATGCTGGAACGGCAGCGTTTACATTTGACCACTCTCTAGTTTAATACTTCATTGATCACCATGATGTTGTTCCTTGGCTGTCGTTCTTTACGAGTAAGTTACTGTACACGGCCAGCAGCGAGCACAGTCCTGGCTACAACTGAGAAGAATTAACGTCCCTCCTGATGGCATCTAAAATGGTTTTCTGTCTTTCTGTCAGCCCCAATGAATGGACATGTAGTGCTGGCACAAGAGCACGTTGAACAAGAAAGGGGACGTGTTGTTGACCAACTCAAAACGTGCGATGAAGTGTGCGGAGTCCCTGTCGTCTTGCGCCTCACCTCCAAGCAGACGCTGTCTGTGCACCACTGAGCCAAGCCTGCTCAGCAGAAAACAGCTCAGTCAAGCTACTTCTCCCAGCTTCCTTCCTACTCTGACAGAGAGCAGGGGGGGGGGTGGGCTGGGACCCTAACCCTAACCCCAAAAAAGCGGTGTCAAGCGGTTTAAATAAGGTACTGAAACCACACGTGCTAATGCTACACGTCCAGGGTCTAGGTACTAGTGAGGGATCCCAGTGATTGCAGCCAGAGAGTGAGAGACAGGAGGAGGTTCAGAGCGGCTCCTGCACGTACTGCAGGCCCACAACAAGGTCGTCCTCTCTGGCCTCACAGGTGGTGTTTGTGTTCAGCTAGCCGGGGTGGATGTCAAACGTCAATCGACGCATGGAGGACCGTGTTGACTGCAGCATGGGGCGGGGTGACGTAAACACGCTCAGCCCATGCGGCTCCTCAACAGCGGTATGTGTCTGTGTCACTGACTGTAGAAAATTAGAAGTTCTTCCTTATGAAAATAAAAAAGCCCTCCCCTGTCCCCTCTCCCTGTAGGCTGCACCCCCGCATCCGCCACATTCACAACTCAAGATGAGTAGGCTGACCAAACATTGGAAAATAATACATAATCGTACCAAAAGCAATGGGCGTTACCTTGTTTAGTAAGTGCATGTGTACATTTTCCCCACCAGCTACTGGAAACCAAGTGTGATTCTTAAAATGAACAACACTCACCTCATACATACACTCTTGGTATTCATATCCAAAACAAGTTTTAGTATACTTCAGATGTTTGGCCAACCATCAAAGCTATGGTGAAATGTGTGCTATGTCTTAAGAGCTACTTCACCTCGTCTAAACATTATAATCTTTTCGTGCTTTCCATCCTCATCGAATGTGTGTGTGCTTTTATTTTGCTTTGAAATAAAATAAATAGTGTCCCACTTGGGAGGTCCGTTATCTTTTGGACGCGAGAGATGGCGAGAAATGTATGAGGTCCAAAGAGTAAGCGGAGGCCCAAAAAGTACAATTATCCTGTCTTGAGTGTCATGCGAACTCCAGTCAAGGGAAGGAAGAACAGTCTGGCCCGGCCAGAGCTCCATCATGACCTTGCAAACACATCACTCGATGGCCCATAACCCTCAAATGAAAGCGATAAAAAACAGTCCGGGGCAGAAAGTCCGAAAGGCCTGCCCTGGTCAACATCAGCCTGGAGGGTCTGGTCTAATTGCTGCTCATGCACAACATCAACAGAGCTGCTGAATCGCCGTTCTTTCATCAACGCTAACTCACACTTTGTTGGTTCCTTAGACGGCGACCACATGGGCGAAGGCACACACGGAATCGTTCTCCGTCTGTCATCCCACACCATCAACACCACCAACCTCCCTTCCTCCCCCCTTCCCACCTTCCACTTTTTTCCTGTGATAAACTAGCCATTTGGTTTACTGACAGACATTGATGGAACCAGTCTACCGCTTGTGTGAAACTACCCGTCTGCCCCACTGGACAAACAAGAGGGATCTTTTTTGTTTGCCTTGTATGGATATGTAGATTCCCAACGATTACAGGGTTATGGGGGCTGAACATTTGGTTTGCGATTTCCTAAAAAGCAGAAGTTGAACAGAGCAACACGGAGGTCACCGGTTCTACTCCTGCAACAACAGTCAATGTAGTTACGTGAACGTGTTCTCAGTCAACTCACCCTAGACCCAATGAGCATAATGTAAATAGATATAAATATACCCCTTCCCGTACATCGACTGCTTGCTATATATGTGACAGGGCCAAGCCAAATGATGTCAGCTATGAATAGCTGGCACTTGTCGCTTAACAATGCTAATTGGCTTAATTAACTCCAGAATAACAAGCCATGTTAAATCAATAATTCATAAGAACATAATGGTCAACAGTTGCACTTTAATGCCTGCAAACACAGTATTTCCGCAGCAGGATGTACGGGAAGTCAGGGCTTTGGCCGATCTCTCATGCCAAATGGGTTTGCCATGTACGTGTGGGTGGCAGAGAGTAGGCCTACATGTGTTAGCGGCGTTAGTGCACATGTAGGAAAGTGCTGCGACAGAGGGAAGGGATCTGCAGCGTTGACACTGGCACATCTTAAACATAATAGACCCACACCCCTCTTTATATTTAGAGAGGGGTTAGGGCAGATCGAAAGACTCGGAGGTCTCCATGAGCCAACTTGAGACCCGGTCAGCTCTCCTGGATGTAATATCCAGATGGTGAGCGGTCATGATCACTGATGGGCTGGAACCAACACGCACTTCAGCAAAGTGTATGCCAGCTCATCCTTTTCTTCATTATCACATTTCCAGCCAATCTGCCCTGCCATTTAGGAATGTGGAAGAAGTTTGCAGGAAAATATCTTGCTTTCCATTCCTCCATTGGGCGAGGCAAGAATTGTGAACTCTGTCTAGCCATAATGTAGATAACATTTGATTAATTGTGAGGAGACGTTACCAAATGGCATGATAGTCCTGGACCATGTTTTTTGGAAATGCTGCGATGGAAATAATCTTGCCTGTGGAGCGCCATAGAACTTGGGCATGGTGAAAGGGGAAAAAAATATCTTTCAATTTTGTATATGACAATATGCAAAAAAAAAAAAAAAAAAAAAAAACTTGGGCGCTTTTGAGTTGACAAATGTAAGTGCACTTGAAGTACTTTGATTCATTTGAATTTAAGACTGTCAAGGCCCTACTAATAAACATGTTAGCCACTGAAGAGGACTAAGAGGTGATGATCTCAGCCAAAGAGACAAGCTGAGATGACTGACTGGTTAGCTTTCATGCCTCATTGGCATAAGGTTCTGGGTTCAAGGCACAGTGGCCTGTATTTGTAGTAGAATTGCCTTGAAACATTAGTTCACTTCTTTATTAAATGCATCAAGTGGGAGTCGCAAAGGAATTGCCCATTGTCCATCTATGGTGGCTAGCGTTTTACTCTTGGCAGAAAAGGTTACTTACTCTCATCTCATCACTATAAAATGTACATGGGCTCCCAGGAGGACAGCGGACGGGGAACAGCCTAAAGTCCCAGGATGGGTCCCTGAGGTCTGAGTTCACAAAAACGACCCTATGAATACTGAAGCATACTGAACACGCCTAAAACTGACTTGATGGTCTAGTAGTGCGACTTCTACCACAAAAGGTATTAAGTTCGATCCCCAATGTGATCACTAGTCTGGGTTAGTTTTAGGGTTTGGTTTCAGGGTTAGGGTTAGGTTTACAGTAACATTTGGTTTTAGGGTTAGTTAACACTTGAAAAAGCAATGCATTTTCAACATCAACATGAATGTATGCATGCCATGTTATCTTCTCCAGTTAGGTAACCATAAAAAACTCGGTTCAAACTAGAATAATCATTAAGGGTAAGCCCAAATGCCTTGGGCTTACCCAAATGCCTTACATCAACAAATAGTTGATCACATGCTTCTATCCACCTCTGTGTATAATAGAGGGGTAAATAAACACACACACACAAAATGACTCCAATAAAGATACTTTTTATTGCAGTGACAGAAAATTAAACCATTTTGCGCAACAGAATGTAAAATGTCCCCTGCCTGACTAAGCAGAACAGGACAAAGAAGGAACGTGTAAAAGAGCAGGGGATGTAGGTGGTTGGGGGGGATGTGGTGGAGGGATGCACTGAGGAGATGGGAGGTGGGTGGGGTACAGATGCTGGGCTCTCCATTCATGTGGAACATGGGGACGCCACCTGAGGAGCAGAGAGAAACAAGTGTTTTTTTCCCCCCGTCAAAATAACAGCAGGGATGAGGTATGTAACATAATTCCCTATACATATGAAAAGGAGGGATGTGCCCAGATTTCAGTGCAAATGAATTACGGTCTAATTTCTGTCTGCAGCAAGCCAGCTCACTTGTTGGAAGCAGAGATGGGGGGGGGGGGGGGGGGGGGGGGGGGAGGGTAAGCACATCGTTATGATTAAGTGGGGGCGCCTCAGAAACATTGCAGGGATATTTGCATACTGAGTGGAGGAAGTCAGATCAGCTCTGAATACGCATGGAGCTGCGCATGTTGACATGCATGCGGATGGCAGATGCAATCAGTCTACATTTTTTCAGTCGGCTATGTTGGGATACAATCTCAGGTCTCTACAGGTTCATTTTTCACCTGTACATCATAAACATACATCAACATATACATATTCGGAAACTAAATCTAGATGAAACAGGGTGTAACACTATAGAAACACCCCACTACCAACAACGCACTGGAAACGTTGCAGTATCTCTCGTTCTACTCTTCCTCTGTTGGCACCAACATTGCTTGCAAGTGCTTTAAAAAAAATAAACACCACCACCACCACCACCATGTGTTTTACAACAAGCCTCTCAATTGTTTAATTTGCCGCAGAGCTCTTGAATCTAATAAAGGCAAGACGTATGGTGTAAGCAAGACCTAATTTGGAAGTGGACACCTCATCCCTCTCATCACAAGGCGCTCCATGGGAGGCTAGCTCACAGCTGATGCACGGCTAACGGCGCTAAGTGCAACGGGGAGCTATGCCCTGGGAGCTGCCGTTGAGACGTGGCGTCCGTGTTGTTTACATTCCCCCAGCGAGTGATGGATCAGACTGGGTTTAGGGACAGCCTATAGCTAATATGCATGAACAACAGACCCCGCCTCGCTAGCGAGGTTAGCCTCATGACAACATACTCACGTAATATGATACTTCCCTTTTTTGGTGAGGATTATTAAACCTGCAAATATTTATTCTGCTGTCATCACTTTGTTTTTTTATCCCCGGACCACATTGATGTAGAGACACAAACATTGCCCGGGTTGACTGAGCTGTGGCTGGATATTCTTCAGACACTCAGCGAGTGTCTCGGAGAGAGACTGTGGCGAGGGAGGTTATTTGGTGCCAGTTTAAGAAAGCCAGTGGACAAGAGTTTCCTTCTAGCTTCACTGCGTTTCGACGGCCGTTTAAAGAAACACGGCTGGTTTAAAGATGAGATTGGTGCAGGCTGTGTAGCACATCTACAGCACCTATGGTTTTCCAGCAGAAGGAGGGATTAAGTCTACTGGAATAGGACACTAGACCTCAGGGTTCTCAGTGCTGGGTTATAACGTCGTACCTTAAGGACTTCCAGGTGGTTCTACTCGTCCATGTACTCAAAGGGCTCGGGAGGCTCCGGCTCCTGCTCCTCCTCCTCAATTTTGGGTCCGTGGGCGGAGACTGGCTCCACTAGCTCCTCCTCCTCCTCACTGGTGTCCTTCATGATGATGATGCCACCCGTGTGCAGCTGGGGAAGAGACGAGGTAAAGACAACCATCGAGGTGTGAGCTCCTGGTGGGAACCGCCACAAAACGTTTCCCCTGATCATGCATGCTTACATTAAAAACCTCAAAGCAGACTCCAAAACAAAGACGGATATTGACACGTGCCCATATAGAGAAAGAGATATACACGGACAGCGTGCACAGAGACAGACACACAGATGGTGGTACCGGTTTAAAGGGCTGGTAGCGGCAGGTGTCTGGCATGATCAGGACTTTGAGCTGGGCCGGCATCACCCTGGCTGGGTTCTCCAGGAGCTGGAAGCTAGGCTCTGGCTCCTTTTTCTTCTCCTTCTCCTTTTCCTTTCTTTCTCCTTCTCCTTCTCCTCGTCCTTCTTCTCCTTGTCAGCCTCCTGGACCTCCTGAAAAACACACACACACACACACACACACACACACACACACACACACACACACACACACACACACACACACACACACACACACACACACACACACACACACACACACACACACACACACACACACACACACACACACACACACACACACACACACACACACACACACACACACGGCACCAGTCAGTGCTCGGCCTATCACGGCTACTCCAGCAGACTGGTTTTCCTTAAGCACCGCGTTGTTATTCTGTACTGTTTGTACCGTTCCGCTTGGCGACTTTCTGGTCACTTTTTTTCCCCCTCCCATGCAAAAGCTGTCTTTGGATACATTTTATTTCACAAGTAACCAGCACAGTTTGTAGCTATTTGTCTTGCTTTTTAAATCTGTCGTTATACGCAAGCATGTGGATGGCAGCTGAAGCCCAGAACGTATCCCGGTGACTCCGGGATACAAGTGGTATCAAGGCAGCAGCAGCAGCGCTATGAATCACATCGGTCATTTGAGTCGACATCAGTTTTCCATTGTGAGATAAAGACAACCGCTGTTCATATCTCTTGTTGTGATGCATGCCGTTGTCCTTGGCGACAATGATTTGCGGTAAACGTGTCGTAAATGTGTGACGGGTAACGTGGGCATGTGTGAGAAGCTTCAGGCTCGGCCTAAGATGCCTTATTGACCAAACGGTCTACAACAACCAGTATAGATAACCAATGGGGTGAGCTACTACTTGCTACTTCATTACATGCACTCCTAAATGAAGGATAACGCAATCAAGCTTACATTCATACAGGCTGAACGTAAGCCACCTAGATCAGCTGACAAGGAAAGTTCAAGCGGGCTTCCAAACCTGCTGACCCCAACATGTGTGTCGGTACTACTGGGCTTTGAACCGTAGCAGACTAGTGTCCTGTCTCTCAGCACCAGAGAGAGAGCGAGAGCGAGAGCGCCCTGCCAAGGCAGTGCAGCGTGGTGGCAAATACTAACGGGACAACCCAGTGAAAGCTATAGCAAGCGGGCCATGATACTGATCTGTTGATACGGGGGGGAAATCAAGCCAGACACAGGGGAGAGGCCGACGGAGAGGTCAAGTGAGTGTGTTGCTGTGGTGAGAAGACATGTGCAGGAAGCACAGACTAAGAAAGACTGCAATTGAGCTAAAAATTGGCCACAAACGCACCAATGTAATTGACAAGTGAAAGAATATATCGGTGTCAACGAGGGACTGTTTATTTACACTGATTAAAGCCTCCGGTATTTGTGAGACATTTCACGTTGCAATATTGTTGCACTCCATTGCTTCTAGTCACTGCAATGCATTTCAGCTGCACAATTTTTGTATCTCTATGGGAAACAAAACTTCTACTGTACTGGAGGAACCGATTTCATTTGGCTGCATAGTTTCCATTTATTAAGCGTTACATGACATTCACACACGTTGCCGTGCGTAAAGTGAAACTGGTGTTTAATTCCCTGTTGATGGGTTGCCTTTACAGTCTCAGTAACGTGGGTATTTCTGTTGACTCTGTCCGCATGTCATGGTGCTGAATGATGTGATTGGAGAACGTATGAAAGTAGGAACGTCGGCGCGGGACTTGAAAGTATTCAATGCTCCGTTTGTCCGGTCTTGTTTGTTCAGCTTCCGTGACACGTGAACGTCTGCCCAGAGTTTATTATCCGTCTTTACGATCGACTTCCCCTCCCGAGTCCCGACGCTGCCGTCGCCAGACCCAGGAGAGGAGGGGAGGACCGTCCCTCAAGAGGGTTTAAGGTTCCAAACTCACCACTTCCATCTTCTCCTCCTCCTTTTCTTTCTTCTCCTTCTCCTTCTTCTTGGCCTTGGCTGTGATGGAGAGAACAGCAGTGGATACCTGGCATGCAGAAAGAGAGACAGAGACACACACAGAGGGTGCAATACCAAAGACATTATTATAATGCAAGATTTAAATAAATCAAATCAGAACAGTCCAGGCACACATCCCCTTAAATGTAGAGAACCACACAAAATAACCCCGGTCCACACCCTGAAAGAAATATTTGTCAAATAATTCCAGAGCAATTGCAAGCCTGGAAGAGTAAATAAATAATACAAATAATACCAAATAAATCAATAACACACAGCCCTAAAAGTAATTAAAAACAGTGAGGGAAAATAGTATCTAAATATTTACTCTAGCGTCAATACACTGTGGGGCCTGCTTCTACCATTGACAACGACTAGGATAAATACATGTAAATATAATAAACAGAAGGGCAGTCAGGACTAATGGAAGTTAGTGATGCTCAGGCACCCACCTTCTCCTTCTCCTTCTCCTTGGGCACCTCTAGGGCCGGGGGGTAGGCGAATGTGGAGGGCTTACAGTTGGAGCGGTACTGCACCTTTGGCATCTAACCCAGGAGACACAGGACAAGACTCCAGTTATGGATGAGGAAAACCATCAGGAGGACAATGCATGATCGTTAGTACGGCAACATTAGGCAACCCACCCCCCGCCCCATATATTTGGCATTAAGAGTTTGGCTTTCACAGATCATAGACAAGGAGAGCAGACCATAACGACACACAATAACTCCCATGGCCCTATGGTCAACTCATGTGTGGTTACAGAGTAACCAGTTCAATGGCGTACTGGAACACAGCGGTAGTGAGAGAATCACTTATTATTCTGGTCTACTCATTTTATTACTCCAACTCTGTGAAACAAACAGTTGAGGCTTTTACTTGTTTGGGCGTCGTACCCATCTTTTCAATATCCCTTTCCGATTTTGCTTTTAAGCTGGGAACAGTTTCTGCCAAAATCTAAAAAAACATTGTCCAATTATTAACAGGGTTATTCCGGCAAACATGTTGGTGTTTGCCGTAGGGGTTTACAAAGGAACAATTTCAACTATTTCCAAATATTATGCACACCGTCTCTGGTGGGGCTTTCAGGGCTAGTCTGAAAGAAACAGCTTTTCAGAAGCTTCTAGGAGCAATTAAATAGCAAGTTGTTGGCAGAGGTAGACAATACAAGGATGAGTTTAGAAAACGCTCATGATTTTGGACAGTGCCAGCCAGTTTATCTGAAGTTCTTGTCTGCACCGATCAAAAGGTTTAGACTATTGCTTCTAAACTTGAATTAAGAACCTGCAAGTTCTACTTATGTGTCTGCAACACACGCATTAGAGTTAATGCCTAGAGTTCAAACCTCAATATCTATTAAGCCAAAAGGTTGTTTTTCTGTGTACATGTGTTTGCGTGTGGTAAGGGAACGAGACCAAGTAGGCGTTTATGAATGTGTCCACGTTCCTCCCGCGTGGTTTGGCTTTAGAGGGGCAAGGTAATTCCCAGCTAATTTCTCCTTAAGTTACTGTGAGCCCCTGGCAGCAGCAGTATCTTCAGACCGTTGGCCCAGCGCCAGGATGACGCTGGCCTGATGAGAGGAGACTCAGCCCGGGCCTTTTTATAGAGAGGAATGCCTGCCGGCGATGAGGTCAGGCAACCTCAGAGCCGGAGACAACTCGTCATGACAACAAAACGTACGGTTTTTGAATGCCATTACAGATGTAAGCTACACGAGGAACATGTTTGCGGTATCTATATTGATTTTTTTGGTTTTACTATTTCTTCAGCTTGTAAATGTCTGAAGAACGTCAGACCTTTTAAGTCCAGTTGCTTAGGCTTGGCTTGTGTATTAGGAGGACTCCTATAAAAACTTGAACCCCCCTGCACATGATGATTCAATCAAAATCAATTCCAGCAAATCCATACAAGCATGGATATTGTGAAGCGAGTTGGCTTGGCCTACCTGACTGAGACAGCAGATGTGGAAACGAAAAGATCCCTTTTACCAAAATGTGTTTGGATTTGGGAACATTCGCACAAAATTCACAGTAAATCGCTGTGGGTTTGGCAGGAGATTGTTGACGTTTAGCAGGATTTGTATGTGTATCTGTGGGATTTGTGTGAATCTGGCAGATTCCTGTCTGAATAACTATGTGGTTATTATCCTCACTCGTTTCCAATCTTCCACATCATCATCATCATCATCATCATCATCATCATCATCATCAGTCTGCTGTGAACACCCTACCTTGAGGTCCTTGTTGAGGCCGATGATGGCGGTGGGTGTGAAGGCGAGTGACAGGAAGTGGGAGAGGGGGAACCAGAACCAGAACTGGGTGAAGACCAGCAGGCCCACCACAGACGGCATGTGGGTGTGTCCTGTCCTGGACTGCAGTGAGATGGTCACGTTGCGGCCGCCTGAAGCATAGAGGAGGGGAATAATTTAACAAACAGTTTAAAATGCCTGTCAAACGTGCACCTGGCTTTCAAGCTGGCATTAAAGCATCACATGTAAAGTGCCTTCTCCCCCTCTCTGGAGAAACATTTTTTTTGTGCCATCAACGCCAGTGTTGCAAATCCCTTCTATATCTTACACCTTCAATTTAGACAGTCCGTGACGTCCACATTGGGAGTGCCACCGATTTAATAAACACAATGTTGTTATCTTTCAGGATGACAGTCGAAGCCCACCCCATATAACGTCCACTAAACTCAAGAACCTGTGAACAGGGCAGATGCCAGGAGAGTTGAAATGCAAGCGTCTGCAGTGAAAGAGGACCGAGATCCCTGCTGACTGCATCATCCTGTTGGCTATGCACCCATCGGTTATTGGGAGTCAGAAAGTGGGATTTACTGGAGGGATTTCACCAGGATGGGGTCCGCCCAGAGAAGGTCACCACCCTGCCTCGGGTGGGCCTGGATCTCTTCAGTATTTTAAATTGCAAAGAGACGAGGCCAAGGACAGCAATCCGTCAAAACCCAGAGATATGCTACGGCTTTCGCCATTTAACTTTAGCCATAATGAAAAATCGGGATCCAGTTGTTATTTACAGGTGGGAAATGGGAGAGAGCATCCATCTCCCGGACATGACACAACAAGCCAACTGTTCTAGGACTTCACCAGATTGCACCGTGCACTGTGTTCCATCATTCACGTTACCATGGTTACTTAGCAGGGCTGATAATAGATGTTGAAAGCAGACATTAATGGCTCATTCGACCTCCTTTGACATGGTCGAGGAGGGCTGGGGCAGAGAGGGCGACGGGAAGGGAGGAGAAAGAGGAGGAGGAAATCAGGCAGCCATTACTATATAGACAACAGAAGGTTACTAGGGAGGACCCCCGGTGATATATCCGACACTGACAGAAACCCTCCCAAAGAGAAAAACAATGGCAGATAAATCAGCTCCAGCTCCCTTACAGCATGCCCTCTGCTCCTCCTTCCTGCAGTCACCCAAGTGATCGGTCTCCGCAAAGCCAATTTTTATGCGCCATCTTGGGTGCCTCAAACCATGTTTAAACCGTCCAAACTCAGTGGATTTAATGGTAAGTCCACCAGCACCTGTTGTGATGAAGAGAGTCTCCTCACAACTTGAGGAGTTGAGAGCCCTTGAGTACTGGGGGAAGGCAAGCTAACACCAACCCAGTCCCCCCCCCCTCCTGTTTAGCATTTATTTTAGTGGACCAATTTTCATTCCATTGAGTGGGGGCTTGGAGTTGATGTTGATGTTTCCTAGAAGGTGTTGTGTGACTATGTCAACACCTACCTAACTTCTGGAGGGGGGTTTCAAAAATAAAACAATGGTAGCGATAGGTCCTACACAACAACACACGTGTGCAGTTACAAAACTGAAATAAACCAAAAGTAAGACTTATATATATATATATATATATATATATATATATATATATATATATATATATATAAGATGTTTCAGTCATGTGGTCATATTTGTCAGTATATTTTGTTATACAAGAATGGGGACTGAAGCGAATACTTTTCAGGTTTGGACATGACAAAATCCAGATAATATTTACCCAATGATCTAGCATGAGGTTATTTCTTGTTAGATAGTGCAAGTGGCTGAGTTAAAGCCACAGTAATAGTATACGTATTAGGCATCCCTCGCCAAGGAAGAAAAAAGACAGAATACAGGTAGAAAGAAAAAACATAGGGATAGAGTGGGATTTGAGAGAGAGAGAGAGAGAGAGAGAGAGAGAGAGAGAGAGAGAGAGAGAGAGAGAGAGAGAGAGAGAGAGAGAGAGAGAGAGAGAGAGAGAGAGAGAGAGAGAGATGCTTGAAAACCGAATCCTGGATAACGAGCACCAGGAAACAGAGCCATAATAATGGCTTCTGCCTGTCACATTAAATACCATTAGTGTACCCCAGAAAACCCCCCCAAAACGCTGATATAACAGCGGTGAATAACAGCCCTGTTAATGTCTGAGGTGCAAAGAGACCGACCAAGTCCACTGATTTGAGTGTGGTTCAAGCTCCAGCCTTGACACTTCAGACGGTTCAGACGGACAATACAGACCATGACTGTGTGTGGGAGCACTGTGGTTGTGAGGGTGCAGGTCAGGGGGAAAGGAGTGTGCAAGCTGCTGGATAGGCAAGACAATAAGATGTAGTCTTGGCGGTTGCATGCGAGAAAGAGGTGGTGTATGTGGATGTGATTGAATGCCTGTATTTTTAGACTTGGCAAGTCATCTTGGCAGGTTCAGGTCGTCAGCGAATTGGGCTCGGTGGGGCAATAGGAAACTAATAATTGCTTGAAAACAAAATGGCCATTGGACCTAAACTAAAATGGAATCAACAGAAAAAAAAGTCACTCAACATTTTAGAGTAATTGATATACCCATTAGAACATACTAGGGATACTTAAATTATAATGAACGACGGAGTGTATTTGCACTGCAATTTGCACTGCAGTTTAAATATGCTGAAGCATGTACTGCTTTCTTTCTAGCTTAGCACACAGGCTTCTATAGGCAAAGGAACAAGTTTCTGCTACTGCCTGCATTCAGGACTTGTAACATATACAGTACATGTTTCATCGTGTGTGTGTGTGTGTGTGTGTGTGTGTGTGTCTTGCAGCGACTGCGTTTCTGTACACTTGAGTAAACACGACGCAGGCCTATTCCCCCCTCACTGTGTCTGGGGTACGTGAGTGTGCTACGGTACATTGGCATCTGGTGACTCCGGTCGAGGTCTCGGAGCCATGTGGCGTACTTGGCCCCCCACGCCACCCGCAGTGATTACTGTTTGCGTGACAGTCCATGTGTTTGTGTGTCTATGCTTGTGCTGTTTAAGGACACGAGCATTGCAACTTGTGCTTGAGTGTGTGTGAGGTCCCAGAGTGCTCACACACACACACACACACACACACACACACACACACACACACACACACACACACACACACACACACACACACACACACACACACACACACACACACACACACACACACACACACACACACACAGGTTGTGTGGGGTTCAAACTGGGAACATCTATTGGTGCGATATGGAAACTAACCTGCATCCAGAATGCCCTGGGCCAAGATGGCGCCGAACTTGGCCATGACGTCATCGTGCTTGTCGTTGATCACCTTGGAGTACAGCTGTCTGAACTGGTTCACCTGCAGAAACCGGAATAAAGAGATGTGTCAATCAAACCACAGTATCACACGTGGTAATGGTTTCACTCCAATGTAATTCATTCAAATGTTCCATATTCAATTCAGGTAAAACTGGTAGGGATGCACCGAATAGAACATTTTTGGCCAACGCTTGGCCGAATACCGAATAATACCGAATGTGGTTAAGTTTTTCATTATTTTTTTTTTAAAATATTGCATAAATAAAATACATTTTTAGACATGATTTTCAAACAAAATAAATGTTTATTTAATATTCTGACATTTGAATATTTGAATAGAAGTGCATTCCCAAAAGAACAAAGAAGTGCATAAAAGTGGATAAACCTACAACAAATCCTTTTGGCACAAGTCTACTTAGTCACAGTAGGCTAATAATGTAAACAGAACAGGCTCAAGTAAATTGCAATAAGTGTGCTTGTAACCTCATACACTTATACAGGTACATAAACTACATAACATATCCCAGACCAGAACAGATTTGTCAATAACAGTACTTCAGCCTCAGATTAAAAAGAAGGAAACTATGACATCTGAGACAACCCTTAAATTGTTTTATACCATGGTCTGGGTGAATACTCGATTCTGATTGGCTGGAGGGTATAGGTTAAAAAGTGTTAATTTACACCTAGGAAAGACGTTGACGCTATGAAGACGCTATGGCCACGTTGCTTGGCAACGCCTGCATACGGGAGATATTAAATAGTCCGCTCGACTTATATTATATAAAAATAAAAAAACCCTCTTGATTTTAACTCTAAAATACATTAAAGTATTATTAATTGATTCAATATTTATTTATTTCGTAAGTGACCATGGTATAAGCGGGATAATGCCCGACGAGGTGTCCATTAACAGAAAGTAATGGACGACGCGGAGACGTGAACCGTCCGACGCAAAGCGGAGGACGGTTGCTTCCGTGTCGTCCATTCATTTCTGTTAATGGACACCTCGTCGGGCATTATCCCTTACTTATACTATACTTTATATTTCGGCTGAGCACTCGCTGCAAACCGCAATTCTTTTTTCGTTCTCCGTAACTTTGAAATATCTCCACACTGCCGACATCTTTGTTTATGTTTACCGCGTCACTGCACGTTCTCTGATTGCGTCAGTAAAACGCGCCGCTAATATTTAATATGTATATATTCGGCCTTTGTTTTTCACTCATTCCACCGAATACCAAATAGTGCTTTTTTTGCAATATTCAGCCGAATATATTCGGTTACCGAATATTCGGTGCATCCCTAAAAACTGGCTTTCGTGCCAATATAATATTGAACAAAATTAGGAATAGGACTTGTTCTGACCCATTAGCGAAACTCAATGTGCAAACATTATAAATCCAGCATTGAGCCTTGAGGTCTCAGAGTCAATGCCCAGATCCATAGGTCATTAGAACCATGTCTACTCTACGGTCTGAAGCCATGTGTAAATAGCTGTGATGTGGCTATCATAACTCACCATTGACCTGAAGCCGGATACATTTCTTTTCCATTATTAACCTTAATGGCAGAAATAAAATATATATTTCTTGAGCACCACTCTAAAAAGAAAATGTAGAAACTAATTGCAGGTTTAGCTTCCAAACTGGCTACTTTATTAGTTATTCTCTGGTAGTATGAAGGACAGAGAGTTTGCGGGTGGTTTTGCAGATTCCACTGCCAGATAGCTAGAGTTTTGCAGGCAAACTCCTGTGGGAAATTAGTGCATCAGAGACTTTCTTGAATGTTTGCACTGCATCACCCTGAATACATTTCTGAAATGGATAGTATATATATATATATATATATATACACTCACCGGCCACTTTATTAGGTACACCTGTCCAACTGCTTGTTAACGCAAATTTCTAATCAGCCAATCACATGGCAGCAACTCAATGCATTTAGGCATGTAGACATGGTCAGGACGATCTGCTGCAGTTCAAACCGAGCATCAGAATGGGGAAGAAAGGTGATTTAAGTGACTTTGAACGTGGCATGGTTGTTGGTGCTGGAGTATTTCAGAGACTGCTGATCTACTGGGATTTTCACGCACAACCATCTCTAGGGTTTACAGAGAATGGTCCGAAAAAGAGAAAATATCCAGTGAGCGGCAGTTCTGTGGGCGCAAATGCCTTGTTGATGCTAGAGGTCAGAGGAGCATGGCCAGACTGGTTCGAGCTGATAGAAAGGCAACTGTAACTCAAATAACCACTCGTTACAACAGAGGTATGCAGAAGAGCATCTCTGAACGCACAACACGTCGAACCTTGAGGCGGATGGGCTACAGCAGCAGAAGACCACACCGGGTGCCACTCCTGTCAGCTAAGAACAGGAAACTGAGGCTACAATTCGCACAGGCTCACCAAAATTGGACAATCGAAGATTGGAAAAACGTTGCCTGGTCTGATGAGTCTCGATTTCTGCTGCGACATTCGGATGGTAGGGTCAGAATTTGGCGTCAACAACATGAAAGCATGGATCCATCCTGCCTTGTATCAACGGTTCAGGCTGGTGGTGGTGGTGTAATGGTGTGGGGGATATTTTCCTGGCACACTTTGGGCTTATTAGTACCAATTGAGCATCGTGTCAAAGCCACAGACTACCCGAGTATTGTTGCTGACCATGTCCATCCCTTTATGACCACAGTGTACCCATCTTCTGATGACTACTTCCAGCAGGACAATGCGCCATGTCATAAAGCGCGAATCATCTCAGACTTGTTTCTTGAACATGACGATGAGTTCACTGTACTCAAATGGCCTCCACAGTCACCAGATCTCAATCCAATAGAGCACCTTTGGGATGTGGTGGAACGGGAGATTCGCATCATGGATGTGCAGCCGACAAATCTGCAGCAACTGCGTGATGCTATCATGTCAATATGGACCAAACTCTCTGAGGAATGTTTCCAGTACCTTGTTGAATCTGTGCCACGAAGGATTAAGGCAGTTCTGAAGGCAAAAGGGGGTCCAACCCGGTACTAGCAAGGTGTACCTAATAAAGTGGCCGGTGAGTGTATATATATATATATATATATATATATATATATATATATATATATATATATATATATATATATATATATATCTGGATGGATTAAGACCAGAAATTGAACACAAAACCCTAATGAGTTTGCAAAACCCTAAAGAGTTTGCAGTATTTAACAAGTAGGAAAACTAAGTAGTACTTCCTTCAAAAACACATTAAATTGCTGCAAGGTGGGTATCTGAGAGAATAAACAGACCAATTTGCTGTTTAATATATCAACTTCTTCGCCTAGTCTCTCTTGATTAACCAAGGATTAACCAGTTTGAATATAAAGATAAAAGATGGTGCCCATTCTTTGGCACAAAAAAACAATATCTTCAAAGCAATGTAAACCAAAATTCAACAATGGAGTTAGATTTCCACTTGTTTATAGAATTGTATTCACTGACACGCAGCCAAAAAAAACCCAGCAGTATCAAGGTCATGATGGTGGAGGATGGTTCTAGAGAAATGTGTTTAGATGGGCACTCTTTTTTTCCGTTTTTTTCATCTACAGAGAAAGAGAAAAAAGGCCCGCCTGTGAGGTAAGCACTAGAAATTACACAGACTAGGTCTTTGGAATAAACAGAGCTCTGGGTGCAATACCTCTTAAAGTTCAACAGTCGTGGAAAAAGAGACCTCTTGCGAAACCTTGCATACCACCCTGAGCTTGAAGGACTGTTACTGAAAGTGGAGGAAATCGTTCAATACACGCCTGGCATTTCTTAAACGTCCATGACACAGGGTGCCGATGGCAAGCCGCTTTCGCTTTCTGTACCTCTTTTGTTTCCCTCTTCCAATGATTACTCGGCTAAAATTCAACCGCTTTTAGTTTTTCAACTGAAACTGGCAAGAGATGCTTTCAAATATTACGTAAGCATGTTTTCCTTTGAAAGCCACCATTCACCGATCCGAGTATAAATATGGGATGCTATTGGAAAGTTCAGGGACAGAGAAAGTGGAACAAACTTCTAACTTGTTTCGGTTAGATTTGGACCAAAGTGTTGCAACCTACCTATAAAGCATTAAATAATTAAAGGGCCCCTATTTTACCACCAGGTGTGAGTGTGATTAGTTATTCGAAGCCATTTTAAAATCTACCCTTGAGTGACATCACAAGTGGGAGTGTCCACCCAGAAGTATGATGGATCAGTCTACCAACCTACCCAGTGGACTGGGTAGGCTTATCTATCCATCATAGATCTGGGTGGACACTCCCACTTGTGATGTCACTAGAGGGCAGATTTCAAAATGGCTTGTAATGGGTAATCACACTCAGCTCGGTGGTAAAATAGGGGCCCTTTAATTAAAAAATAAAATACAGAAGAAAATAAACAAAATAAATGAACATGTCCACAAATGGCTGCATAAGAGCAGTATGCAGCGGCTGTGCCTACCTTTGGACAGGTGACTTCAGACTGCTGGATCATGATGAGGGCGGAGGCGATCAGGGCTCCCTGTCTTACGTAGTTCACTGGGTCATTGGTCATCGGCTCCAGCAGGTTTATGGCCTCCTGTAGAAAGAGACATAAGGGTTTGAGAATAGTGTAAATAAATGCTTGTTTCAAATGGACGGACAAAGACAGATTTTACTGTTGAATGTATCTCATCAAACATCCCCATTGTTTTTATTAGGCTTGTGGCTGTACACTTGCATTTAGAGGATAGTGTGGAGTTCTTCCCCCACTGTTTAGATCTGGTCTGGCAAGTTGAGCAACTATAGGGCCAACATGTAAGCTAGGAAGGTCAGCCTGGTAATCTGAGGTAGCTTCTATTTTGTTCAGAAGGTGCCCAACAAGAAACCATGTTAGTTTGAGGAAGGGAGAAGAAAAAATCCTGCTCGACAATGCACAGACACTAGCTATCCAGTAGAAAAATAAGCAAGTCGTATCACTGGATCCCTCCTTGGACAAGAGGTCTGTAAGAAAAGAAAGGTGTGAGTCATGAGCAGTCTCCTGGCTGTCATCACAACGAGGAGGTTTTAAAGAATGGTACCACACTTAGAACCACGACTTTGGTTTAGTCTGCTGCATGGGAATGATGACGACCCAAGGCCAAGTCGGCTTCAATTTCCTCCCATGGATGCTGGGAAGCACGAGTCAGATCAAGGTTGCCTTACTCGTCTTCCATTAATACCCCCCCCCCCCCTCCCGACCCCTCCACATCCCACTTCCTCCTGAACTCCTTCGTTTCTGATTCCCCATGGAGAAAAAAAAAGAGAAGCCGAACAGGCTCACAAAAGAGGTTGGGGGTGAGGGGGGCTCTGCTCTGTTAGGGAAAAGAGAAACAAATGTGGACGACGAGTGAAAAGGAAAAATAAACCATGTTCCGCCGTTGCTTCTGGCCAGGGCTGGCAGAAACAATGGAGTACCAGGGTGGTACACCATAGCACGAAATCAACGCCGCTCCACCACATCCTGTTCCTGATTGGCCGACAGGATTTCAGTTGAGGGTGTTTAATGTCAGGCTCAATCAGTAGGCCAGGTTGATGCACACTGCGGCGGTGCCCTCTACCCATTGACCATCTGTATGGAAGGGGGGCTTTTTGTAAAGACTTCTCAGTTGAAGTGTGTTAAGCGTCCCATTAGTTTTTCCACTGTTGATTGAGATTGTAGGGCGGCACCAACATTACCACTCCACGTTTGATTTATAATATACATTTGTTATAAAATGTACTAAACTTTCGAATAATTATTGGTAACTGAAAGGGGTCCCATGAAGCCACATTTCTTCCCATCACACCCTTTGGACATAAATATTCCACCCAAATAGACGAATTTGGGTGGAATAGATGACACGAAAATGCGAAACACTTGCATCAAAACTATTCATACCGGGAGCAATGTGAATTTGTGACAGTTGCAACACTAGATTTGCGCCAGCCATTCTTGGAGACGCTACTCCACACGTTGTCCTTTGGTCCATTGTCTTTATAATTTCTATGTCCATTGTCAAATAATACGGGGTGATGAGAAACAACAATTAACAGGTTTTGTTGATTGCTGTGCATTGTAGTGACATTACGTCTGTTCTGCACGCGATCAGTTGATGCCTTTATTTGCCATGCGGAAGCTCGGAAAAATGACTTTTAGCTTTTTCACCACGTAATATTCTAGCCTAGAACTCTAGACACCCCCTAGCGGCAGCAAATTTATTTGGCAGCTAGTGTAGGTCTAGCACAGCTCCGTCCGCTTTTTGGTGCTGGAAACACCAAGTATGTCTTGTATGTATGACCAATCACAGCGTGAGGGGCGGAGTCGAAAGCCGGGCTACCATGACGACAGAGTTGCGACGGTTCCGTGTTAGAGGTAAACAATGGCTGCTGCTGCTGGCGAACGGCTGTCTTTCGACTCGGCTTTGGCCGCGACTCTTCAAGACTTGAAGTTAACATTTTATTTGAGAAAAGAACAAAGAACGGCACTGAAGTCTTTCCTCGAAAATAAATACGTATTCGGAGTTTTGATTAATGACGTAGTCAGAGCGACGGCTCTGACTACGTCACCTTCTTCGTTGCTCTGATTGGTTGTAGCGCTATCCTATTGCGTGCAGAGGGAACTTGAAAGACAACCATTTATCCCGCCCACACTGTCAATGGAGCTGAGCCAGACCTTACATCTTTCTGATGTGGGTCTGGCTTGCCAGGCTAGTAATATTCATGTTCAGTGTTTAAGTACAACATTTAGAAAAAATGTATCTACATGCGAATTAATCGCACGAAAAAAACGCCCTGGGTGTGTAAAGACCTTAACATTCAAGACCAAAAAAAACAAAAAACAGGATAGTGAACAGAATTAAGGCGCACCCAAAAAAGGCCTGTGTCTGCAGTTTGTTCCTGTGCAGCAGAAGGAAAATCACAAGTCTCTAAAAAGTATGCCAGGTGCATAAATGATGACAAGGGTATGCAATCTCTCCAGCAGGTGACCCACTTTGATGTGCCACAACATCATTACTCTTCCCGGGGGGGGGGGGGGGGGTAGACTAGGAGGATAATGTGCTGCATCTAAGAAAGAGAAACCCAAAACTGTGGTAGCCTGGAGATACCTCCATTCACCAGAGCACTCCCGCTCTACAACATTCTCTTCGATGACCCAAGGCCCGGGTTGTACTGAACTGAAACATGGTGTGGGCCGAAACCACTTGAGAGGGGAAAGCCCATGTAGTATTTTGACCTTGTTGTCTTCCGTCTCTTTTTTACTAGACCGCAGCTAGGTCAGTTGAAGGGGACCATGTCTTAAAAAGAGTTCAAGTCTGTCTACAGACACTTCTCAGAGTTTGAATGTATCCAACTTATTTTGGATAAACTTTGATCTTAAATGATAGATTATTTCCAACCAGCCCTTATAAAATACTAGCCTGATGAGACCATCCTGATCTCGTGAGTTCATTCTTTTTCTCTCTGCAGGTTAATCTGGCCTTGATCAGGTTGAAAGCCGTTTCCAAAAATTGAAAGACCATAGGACCAATCAGCGGAGTGAGTTTCAGATCAGTACGAACAAGGAGCGCCAGTCTGCAAAATAAAAAAATGAATGGTGGCGCCCAAAGAAAGTGTAGCAATCTATGGAGCAATCAAACCTTTTTATCCGAAATAGATGGAATAACAATGTTAAATGATTAACAGAAATGTGCAGGCTTTTCTCAGACTAGATGTTTTTGCTTTACTTTCAACCGGATTCAGCAAGAGCGTCAACAGCAAGAGCGACTCTGATTGGCTGTGTTGTGTTTGTCCAATATCTGCTTCATATGCTTCCTTGAAAGGAACAAGACATTTTTTTAAGACATGTACCTTCAGGTTGCGAATGCCCAATCCAAAAGTAGAAGTAGTAGGAGAAGTAGAAGAAGATGATTAAATGGAAATGATGTCTCCTTTTTTTATAATCCCTTTAAGGAGAAATTATTTTTCTGACCCTGGTTATGGCTGAGCACAGGTTTCAGGACACAATAACAACTGTTAAAGCTGGAACTTGGAACTCATCTTGGGGTCCATATTAAAAAAGGGTTGGTTTGTGAAATGGAAAATAAGGCTTCTTAATGAATTTCAAGTAGGGAACAGAGGCCGTTTTTAAAAAGTGTTTCCATTACCTTGTTGCCCGTCCCAGCACAGCAGATGCCCAGCGCCATGGCGGCACCACATCGAACGTGGGGGTTATAGCTTTCAGACAGCAGAGACACCACACTGGGGCACTGCTCTGGAGTCCTGCACATCCACGGGTCCGGGAGGAATAAAAAGAGGGACAACATATTCAGTGGGAAGCCAGGTATAATTTAAGCCATAAAACCTCATAAAAAAAACTCAAAAACCTTTAGCTTTAAAGATCAATTCAATAACCACTTTGGATTGGATTTGGTCTCCGGCATGAAATTTGTGCCACAGAACCTTTCCTAAAATAGGCCCGTTGTCACCCACCAGCACAATCTATGTGTGTGATGGATGAAGTCATTAGTGCCCCAAATAATACAGAACGCTTTGAGGCCTGCCCTAAACCTATTGACTATAATGATCTTCACTCCTCTGTCCCAACAAAGAGCATGGGCTGTATAGGGCATTTTATTAAATGTCAGAATTTGCACTTTAATGGTAAATTCCATTTGTCTCACATTGCATAAAATACACAGGACTTAAAACCTTGACAGCATTATTCCCCAGATGGTCATCAATAAATCTATACCATGCCATATTGGCCGTTATTGTAACACAAACCTACTTTAGCAATATGAATACATTATTACACCTCTGAATATTGTCTAAACGTGTCCTGTGTTCCCATTTATGGTGTGAAAAGTCTGGTTAATGAAAAATTACAATATACAAAACATGATCTATCTAGCCATTCAAATACTTGCAGGTATTTTTGAGAATGGAAAATACACTAGGTAATTGTGGACAAATGTGATTACTGTCTGGGACAGCACCAACAGACAGATCAGCAGCAGGTAAATTAAATGAGTGTGCAGACACATCAATAACATCCACCTATGCTGTGTAATTTTTAATGACCTTACGAAGCTGTATGACCCATCAGACAAAGGCTGAGGCCATAAATATCAGAATAAGAAAGGGACATGTCTATCCTGTTGCGTTTGAACTGCATGTAAAATCTGAACAGTAAGCAGCAAGCAAAACAATATGGACAATCTGTATGGGTTAACATCAAGCCAACAACAAAAGGTGAGCAGTAGTGTAAACGAAGGAGAGAGAGTGAAAGAATCGGCGGGAGAGACACTCAAAAGGTGCAGTGATTAGAAAAGAGTTGACAAACATAACACAAAAAAGACAATATGCATGTATTTATACTCAGATATCATAATATCATATTATAAAATGAATAGGCCTCAAGCAAATATCTTTACCGCAGAATAAAGTAAGTACGTGAAAAATGTGTGCGAATCGCACGTCAATTTAAAAATGTCGAACCCATCTATCTCTATGAGTCTATCCACAACAAATCCGAAATTCGGTGCAGATTTATTTTTTTCCGCAGCTGGTTCGATTTCTGCAAAATTCGGATGCCGAAAAAAAACAAGCCAACCAATAAAATAATGACTTTTGCTCACGCGATCAATAGATTTTCAAAGAGAGTGGACAGGCAGGAGGAAAGCCAAAGAGAGTGGAAGCGTATGGGCTCACTGTCTTTCCTTGAAAAATCCACCGAGCTCCAGAGGCAT
Source organism: Merluccius polli (assembly GCA_030340625.1). NCBI lineage: Eukaryota > Metazoa > Chordata > Actinopteri > Gadiformes > Merlucciidae > Merluccius > Merluccius polli. The sequence goes on from JAOPHQ010003994.1 coordinate 101,804, forward strand.
ATAAGAAGCTGACCATTAAAAACGGACTATTAAAGGCCATGCAGTATCACATAATAAACACATACATATGATAAACTACAATTTGTAACTTTTTATTTATTCCACCGATACGCTAATTCATTCACCACACACACACACACACACACACACACACACACACACACACACACACACACACACACACACACACACACACACACACACACACACACACACACACACACACACACACACACACACACACACTTTGGCGATTACATAGCGCTTTCAAATTTCCCCAGTAAGGTTTTGGTTGCCTTTAACGGTTACTAAGATAACGTCAGTTGAATTGTAACCTGAAGTAGTCCAACAAGACCTGGCGGGTGATAAACTAACCGCACAATAAAAAGAGGTTTTCAACTAGCATCAGAGTCAATGTTACAAATCTTTCTCCACAGTTCCGTTCCAAGCTCACAAAAATGTCAAAGCGGTACCAACTCTCCCAGAAAGGGGATGCTTTGTTGCAGTTGGAGAAGTCGACTGGTCCCTCTCTGGAAATACAAGCTCATTGATATGGAGGAAAGGCCACAGAAGACAGATAAATCACCTAGCTAAGCTAGAGTCACAAAAACACTAAATGTTTATTTATTTGTATGCTGATAAAACACATCACAATGGCAATAAAACAGGAGTGTGTTACGAAAAGGTAAATGAAAGAAAAAACAACCTGAAATGAATCAACTAAATGTAAACTACAAGATGTTGACTGAATTATGTTTTCCCTGTGTCTAGTTAAAATAAAAAATAAATACTATTACAATAGGGTAAAATGTGATAAACAAAAAATATGTATAAAGAAAATCTGAATACAATAAATTAATATCACTATTCATCTGCTAATTATTTAATATCCAATGAACAACATTTCCTAAAGTGCCACAACATAATCAAGAAGAGGGATGATAAAGGTAGTTCTATTAGCCCTTTATTGTGGTTCAATGACTCGAGGTAATCAGATGCTAAATTAAGCTCCATGGGGATCGTCATAATGCCAATTTAGTCTCAATAAAGTCCGGAAGGTTGAAAGCAATTAACATACTAAGCCACCTGAGGTGTGTGATTCAGTGTTTTGAGTTGATGCATCGTCATGTTGACTAAGCTTCATCCCTACTGGCTTGTTTAAACTAAGCCCCTACTGGAAGAGGACTTAATTTCACAAATGGCAATCAATGTGGGATATATGGATCATCTCCCAATAACATCAGAAAGGTTAGAAGGAGCTATTCTGGTCAGGTAAAGCCCACAAGTATATCCTGGGATAAATATCAATGTTCGCAGAAGAGGTATACACATGTAGAGCAGAACAGTTTAAGCTTGCACTATGTGGCCTGCTTAAAATATATTTGTAACTATTCACTGCATCATTTCTGTTCAAAAGTTTTCCGTGTTAAATTAATTAATTAAGCACCAATGAGTGTCTAATAAAACATCAACCTAGGGACATATAAACATATTTCTTGGGAGAAAACAGCAAGAAAACATTCTGGGGAGCTCAGTAAGCTAAGGAATGGCAAATCAGTCTAGTGCCACTAACTTTTAAAGAACCAAGCGGTTCGAAATAGTAGATGCATTATAAAACATAAATTATTTTTGAACAAAGGTAATGGCTGCAGTAAAAGTGTGAAGCTTTTTACTATACCTTTGATTTAAGCTCAAATTAAGGCTTAATATATTATCCCTAAATCAAAGTTCAAGTTTACAGTTAAATCAACTAGTTGAGGAAATCATTCATCATAATGCATGAGCTGCTTTCAGAGAAGTTGATGTCCACTGCTATGTGAGGAAATCATTCATCATAATGCATGAGCTGCTTTCAGAGAAGTTGATGTCCACTGCTATTAATACATAAAAAAATGTACCTGCTAGCCAATGAACACATAGCAGGAAGTGGACAAAGCAGAAGAAGTACAACAAATCTATACAAATTATACATTTTGGCACCCGAAGATTTAATAATCCTGTTTCCTGTTCATTATACAGACGCCTTAATAGACTATGAAGAGGACCAGGACACAAGGCACAGAGATTGCCGGGCAGCGTTTGTTATCACACCATTAAAATTAAATCTACCAACAAGAAACAGAGACAGAATGTAATTAAATTACATTTTGTCTCTAAATGAGTTGTAACTAAATTTTTTTAAAAAATTGTCAAACAATTTATCAATGTCCAGTATCTCATTTAATGTTGCTATTAAGAGTTTGAAAGGGAATAGCAGATGTCAGCAGAGTGCTAGAATGCCCCTTCAGCAAATCCATCTACGAATCTAACACTGTGGTTGTCAAACTTTTCTGTCACTTGACAAAGCTGAGCCTAGAAATTCAAAAATGCACCCAGAAAAAAAACACCCAGAAATGCAACTATGGAATTCTGATACCGATTTATAATAAATGTCAATTCAGAATGAATGTCATTCAATTGGTTTAATGCTTAACTAAATAAATGCTGCTTTGTAAGCACCCAGTGAAAATAACAAAAGAATTATGACTGCTGTAAAGGCCAGGACTGTGAAAGAACAACCACCAAAACAGCCTCATGTTTCAAACATAACCGGCGTAGAGCAAATGATCAAATACACGCAAATGCCTTGCACAGCTTTAGGATCTAGGTACGTGATGTAAACGTATGTAAATTGAAGAATTTGCGCACCATGAATCCTAGTCCCCTTGCTCAGACACTTGAGAAACTGAACACACGCACAGTTTCTTCTAGTGGAGGAGAGAACAGAAAGTGACAAATATAAACAGTAGGGCGGCTGTGTTGAAGGAAATTACCTCCCAGAACTGCTGGCATGTGGCCAGCACAAAGACATTCATGTGTTTTCTCCTAAGCCTAACACATGGACAACACTAAGGGAGGGGGGAAGAGAGACAGAGAGAGAGAGAGGAAGAGGAAGGGAGGGAGTGTGAGCCAGTGAGATGGGAGCGCACAAGCTGATCGGACACTTTGAGCGAAAGGCAGAAAGCAGAGCGAGAGAAAGCGAGAGAGGGAGAGAGAACTAGAGAGCGAGAGAGAATCTGGGAAACATCTGAATGCTCTAAACCTATGGATGTTGTAGGTGATGCGACTGAAGAGCGGCAACTCTTCCAGCCGGTGGAACAGAAGGAGCTTTCACCTCAGGGAATGCCTTAGAGTAGGACAGCACTAGCTGCCGCTTCTAGGGAAGAGGGGAAAATTAACTGACACGTTCCACTTTGGGAATTGTGTGAACATGAAAATGTAAACGGAAAAAAGGAGGGAGTGAGATGAAACAAAAAATAGTGAGCCACATCAAAAGAATTTAAGGCAATGATTCCCGTTTGCTATTTTGCACTTGACGATGTAGGAACAGGGTGTTTGTGTTGTACAACACAAATAAAACTAATGGAATAGATGTCTCCTTAAAGAACAGGTAAGGATTTTTCCTTTTTACAGACACACCATTTCACAAAGATAATCAAATTAATTGTTATACCAACATTCAAACCTGGAGGATTGTTTTTTTTTTTCACAAGGACATTTCCTTTCATTAACATTTGAGTAAAATATAAAATTCAGCAAAAGACTTTCCCTCTTTGTTTTTTTTTAAAATCACTATATAAAAGCCTCAAACCTGAATAGACTCCAATATTTAAATGACAATGTTTGTATAATCACCTAATCCATATCCATAATTAATATCCAATATGTGTCTCAAAACAATCTCCCTAAAATGCGAGATAAAATTTAAAACCAATTGCCACTTCCTTGTGTAATGACCGGGCCATGGTGGATCTGGAACGAATAACAACAGTACAGGAACAACCCTTGCCATTTGTTACCGTAAGTGTCACTGCTAATTAGGGCAACACTCAGACAAAAAGCAAAAAAAGAGGATAACACTGCTGTTGTGTCTTTCACAGAGTTTGTCGAAGGCAAAGCACGGGATGAGAAGTACCGAACGCCCTGGAATGAGAAGCGTTTTGGAAGTACTATCGGTGATTCTATCGTTTATGCTTGGATTGGCTCGTTCTGAGCATTTGGATCTTAAACTCATTGCAAGCCCGCATTGGTTTCAACACTGGGCACTGACCGAGGGTTCTTCTTCCAACCCCTGGCATTGAACAGTCCCACCCTGCCGCAGGACTCGGCACGTGGGGCCCAAAGAACCATGCTGACCGAGTCTCCGGGGCCAGCCAGAGCAGAGCCCCGACCAGCACCGAGGCTAGTCACCCTCTCAGGAGCTGCACCATGTCCCAGCCAGTGGTGGCTACACTGGCACCCAACACCACAGCGCCAGGCGAGGGGCTGGCGGTTGGGCTCCAGTGGGCTGCACTCCTCATTCTCATGGTCATCATCCCCACCATCGGTGGCAACATCCTTGTTATCCTTGCAGTGTCACTGGAAAAGAAGCTGCAAAATGCCACCAACTACTTCCTGATGTCTCTGGCTGTAGCTGATCTGCTGGTGGGACTCCTGGTGATGCCAATCGCTTTAATCACCGTTCTCTACAGTAAGTCAATGTAGAGGAGGGTCCCAATGACAGCCTCATGTCCTCTGCATCCTCAAGAAAACACAACAGTGTTGAGACCACATTGTAAACGGTCTTCTGGTTGACATAAGGGAGCTAGCTTCCTTTGAAGGAAGGATAATGTCCTCCCAATATCCTGGTTATTCAAATAAATACAAGCATCCTTGAGGAAGTTTATCAACCTACTTTTCCTATACTTCAGCAACTAAAACACCATGAATTTAAAACACACCCACCCACCCACCCACCCACCCACACCCACACCCACACCCACACCCACACACCCCTTTTGTGTTCAGCCTGATGGATGGACCAACAGGGCAGAAAAGCCTTGTTGATTTATTGGGGCCACGGGAGGTTTAAAATAGGATGTCAGCAAACTGGTTACGAACTCTGTCATCTATAAACATATTACAGCTGATGAAAAATAACAAGAGATAGTGGATAATAAACAAGCTACTTCCTCCAGCGGTTCTGTTGTAGTGGTGGCACTACGGCTGTGATCCTAATCCACTGCTTTCCATCTACATTCCAAGTGACATTGGAAGGATCTGAGCTTGATCACACTCAAGAAAACAAAAAACTATATTTAAGACTGCCTTGAAGCTCTGTGAGGCATGATGTCTTTCTGCTGTTGCCATTCAGTAGGCAAGCCATCTTTGCTACAACAGACTAGCTTCCATCATTTTCTCCTGGTAATATAGCCCAAGTCTATGGCAGTCCGAGCATTTGCAACCTCAACCAAGCACATACCAAGATGTCATAAATGCCAAAACAGCAACGTGTGGGGACATGAGGAAAAGAACACTACCTTAGCAGTATCATGTCACACTGACCTGCCGAGCTCTACCTAAATACTATCCAGACTACAGGCAACGCCTTATGACAAATTGCTGGCCAATGGGAGCTCTGCCTTTAAGGACTGTGAACTCACAATTTTGACCAGGATAATATATTTAACCTAGTTATGAATTAAGGTGAAAAAGAAATTACATTTGTGCAAATGTATTGGTATGGCTAACAGGTTTACAAGAGTAAAACATTTATATAAAAAAAATGTAAAGAGCCAACATTCTGTTTATATTTACCTAAACTAAATCAAATGAAGAAAAAGCTTAAGACAAAAGGTATAGTCAATTCACATGTGAGATGCTTTCTTAAAATAATGGCTAGAAGTTAGTAAGCTATTACCTTTTCCTTTGTCCCAGACTGTGCACAGCAACAAGGCAAATTAAGTGAGGTGTCACCAGGACATAAACAATGTTTAGTGCTTTGTGCTTTATGCAGAGTTTGTAGAGCCTTGCTGTAGAATATTTCCCTTGAGGCCTAGTGTTATGACCCAGTGATCCAATGACCGTTTCCCTCTACCTGAATTTAGAAGCAGCACATTATGGTTTATTTTTTTCTAATATGTATAATATTAGCCCAATATGTTATAGGCCAGCACCTCTCCGAACATCCATTCAATCAAATCCTGCATTAAGTCGGCAATGTTTGGATGGGAAAGTGAAATGTGAAATGCCAATTACAAAGCTTCTATGAATTCCTTATTGAAAATAAGTTACATTTATGGCTCTGTTTCCGTTTAAATAAAAATACAGAGTGACTGGCCTATAGTCAACTTTAAAAAAAGAAGACTTTTTCACATCTGCTAGGCAGATGAATTCATGGCTTTACTCAGATCCAACACCTTGAAAAATTACATGGACCTACTGTTTACAGGTAAGCTGTGACAGCTGGCAGCAGAGTTAATCTAAAATTCAACTCTAAAAAGGCTGGCTAATAAAGAACCATTCATTTTTGTACAAGGCTTGAGTAGGGAATTGCTTACTGAAGTGCCAGAATAGTAAAGCACCGCCTAGCACAGTGTTTATAAGATCAACAGAAATATTTCACTTTGATGCATTAGACTCAAACCACTAGGAATTGTGCTGGGTTGTCCCAAAACTCAATATATTACCCAACAGTGAAGCTAGTTATATATTCAAAGAGAAGAACTTTTAAAATGGCTCTCCTGTCACAATGTGTTCAAACAGCTTTCATCCATCTTATTTACTTGAGTTTGATCTGAGAAGTTAAATATCAAAGCAATGATTGGTCCACTTTAAAAATGTAGGTATAAAATATGGGACGAATCATAGTGTCCTTGCATTATATAACCGGACATTGACAAAAACGAGCAGCCCTGGGTGTTCCAGACCGCTATTTGATGCAAAAAAAACATTATTCAGTAAGCAATAACAATCATTGAGAACATAAACAGAAATGCTAAATGAGAGTTTCTCGTTTAAACCAAAATTAAGACATTTACCAACTGATCGCATTCCATTACAGAAGCTGCAATGTTACTTCTGTACACAGTTACTTCACTATAGATGGAGACATATTTAAGAAACACAATACGTAATTACTATATCAGTGCACCTAAACTGAAACGCAAATAAAATACATAACAGGTAGCACGTATACTGGTCAGATATATTAAAGTTGGCAGTTAAAATACAAGTGATGCAGCCTTTAAAGCATTCGACCACCTATTGGAATTTTTTCTGTGCGTGTTTAAAGAAGAGAACGAAAAGAACTCAAGTAAAACGAAAAATGTTCAAAAATATTTTTAACAACAGAAGCTTTTAATGGGAGGCTGGATGTGAGTCAAGGCAATTACTTGCCAAATTTGTGTTTGGAACCATAAACAAACAGCTCTGTTCAATGCGGTCTTTAGCAGATCTACATAAAGAGCTCTTAGCTCCATAAACAGTCATCAGAGAACCCTTTTTTCCAGTACATTCATTCCTAACCGAGATAAACAAACACCGATCTTTACATGAGAGCTACTTCTGATCCCTGGCCATTGCGGCCCATCTCCCATAACTGGTTGTATGCAGAAAAAGAAAAAAAATAGTTTGGAGTGGGGAAGAGGGTATTCCGAGGACACAATAGTATTGCTAATGGATGTTCCATCACAGGGGATAATTTAACCAGTTGTCGTCTAATGGTAGGATTGTTATAGTGCCTTTGTGAAACAATGTCCTTCTTATGACTATTCTCAGATTCTGGGTGGCCTCTTCCGGAGTTCCTCTGCCCCATTTGGCTCTTCCTGGATGTACTTTTCTCCACTGCGTCCATCATGCACCTGTGTGCGATTTCCCTCGACAGATACATCGCCATCAAGAAACCTATTCAACATAGCCAGTACAAATCAAGGACTAAGGCCATGGTGAAGATAGCACTAGTGTGGCTCATATCAATTGGTGAGTATGCAACGTTGGCTGTTTTGTTAAACCACTTCCTCTACTGGCTTACAGGGTCCTGAAGTTACTGAATGCATGTTTGATATGGTGTGTTTGGGGACAGTTTACATCAGGGACAGGTGGTTTGATACATGGCAGGCTGAGGACCATACAAGCCGGATGCAATAAAAGCAGATACTATCTAAACTATTGTGATGTTGGAGACAGAGGATGATGGTGTTATTAAAATAACATTAGGCCGGTCGCAAGGCGACTCATGAGATGTAGCACAAGGGTTAGTCATCTTTCACCAACACGCTCACCATGGCACACACATGGTTGGGGAAAGTAGCAGCAAATAAGTGTGCCTTAAAAGCAACTTTAATATCTGAGTTGGCAACAATTTGAGAGCTAGTCAAGAACAGTCTGGAATAGACCTACATCACATATATTATAAACACAATAATTAGTGATTGTTCATTTAAACAAAGGTTGTCTTGCAATTTTACAACTGTTTATCCAATGTGCCAGAACTGAGCAAGCCAAGAGCTTGCACAGATAAAGAAATGAGGTTACTAGGTGAATGGATGTTCCAGTGTTTTACAGATGGCATTGGCTGGCTCTACAAAATAGTGTGAATTGTAGCTGATCTTAATGATAACTTTCAAGAATAACTGACCAATCAGAATAAAATGATATAGCAATTGGGAGGACAGTAATTGTATACTGTGTACTTGTATAGGTACAACAGGATGTGGTTTACAGACTGAGGTGTTAAATCTTGGCCTGATTCAAGACCTTTCAGAAAAGCAAAATCTTGGGGCCCCACCTGGTCTGGTTTTATTTAAATTGCAGTGTATGAGCAAAACTAGACAACTGTGAGAAAGAACTGCTTAAACATTGCACTAAAGTCTTTGACCAGACTATACAACCGTGTTATCTGCTAGAAAGATCAGAACTTGTCATAAATAAGAGTTGCATTTGAAACGGAAATCAAGAGTCATAACGCATACTAAATGCCAAAAAAGCACTACTAATAATGATATTTCTGTTTTACAGGTATAGCCATTCCGATTCCCATTAAGGGACTGCAGAACTACCATCTTCCCAACAACGTAACCTTTAACATCAACCACACCTGCCTGCTGAGGACCGACAGCTTCCGGGAGTTCATCATGTTTGGCTCCTTGGTGGCCTTCTTCATCCCTCTAATGATAATGATGGTGATCTACCTGCTCACCATCCAAGCTCTCCGCAAAAAGGTTTACTTGCTCAGGTCGAGGGTGAGCCAACGTTTTACTCGACAATCTATCTCCACGGTCTTCCAAAGGGAACCGCCTGTAGCCACTACCCCCGCTGAGACACGGACTACGCCAGACGGCACATTGGTGCGGGCATCTGGAAATCCAATTGCAATCACAACAAACCCCCTTTCAGGGGATGACGTCCCATTTCGTAGGATGTCCACTATAGGAAAGAAATCCATGCAAAACTTAAGCAATGAGCAGCGTGCCTCTAAGGTGCTGGGCATAGTTTTTCTCCTATTTGTGGTCATGTGGTGCCCTTTCTTCATCACCAACATCACCTCTGTGCTCTGTGCCAGCTGTGATGTCAATGTGATTGCCCGGCTGATGGAGATCTTCGTATGGGTAGGCTACGTGTCCTCGGGCATCAACCCCTTAGTCTACACCCTGTTCAACAAAACTTTCAGACAGGCATTCACCCGTTATATCACCTGTAACTACAGTGTCTGGACTAGTAGTGGGCCGGGAAGGCACCCAAGGGCACAGCACAGTGGACGGGGCCTGACAAAGATCTCTTTCCGGTCATCCATGGCGGAGAACTCAAAGCTGTTTGTGAAGCGAGGAATGAAGAACGGTATCGGAGCAGTGAGCCATCAGAGCCCAATGAGGTGCAGGCAAACACCAATACAGTCCCCCAGCAGTGTTGTGTTGGACACACTGTTCCTCACTGAAAATGAAGACTTAAAGCAGGGGGAGCATGTCAGCTATGTATAGAGGTGACAAAGATTTACCCTGTTTAAAAGGACACCTCCAGAACTTTGAGTTGTCCTGCATCTATTAATTATAGATGCAGAATTAATAAAGTATTTTTGGACAAGTTAAAAATGTCAAGCTCCATTTAAATCAGTGCTTGGTAAGAGCCAACGACAAGCTGCATAGCTAGCTACTCATCAAGCCACGCTAATTCTACCTCTTTGCGACTCTGGAGCGTTCTAGCCTTGTATGTGCCAGCATTATGCTAGTAAATAACTCATTCTAAGACACTTTTCATGTGTAAAAATATAAATTATTTGCCCAAGAGAAACAAAAAGATTAGAAAACATCTCAACAATAAAACTTCATAGTGCATTGTCTTTAAAGAAGCTGTGACTAAGCGCTTAACACTGAGAGCTTAATGCATTGTCCTCTGCCAATACAAATTACCTTTACTATTCCTGGCCAAACATCCTTGCAGTTTATGACAACTTGCTTACAAAAGAAATGAGGTTGCATAAATGCATTGCACTATTAACGCCAAAATGTCCAGTTTGTATACTTGAAATGTTCAATGTTTTCAGTGTTGAAGCCAAATAATGCAAGCAAGGTAACTTGGAAAGTTTCTATGTTCAATACATTGAACATTTAGAATTGTCTGTCATACTCAACATAGTCATAGCTGAAATAATATGCAGTCTGCACCATTATGCAGTTTTCATATTGCAAGCTCCTGACACAGAAGACAAACGAGTAGACATCCTAGCAAATAAATGTGTTTTTGCCCACAATCGAAATCCTTTAGATTTAAATAACATGGGCTGATCAGATGTCAATTACTTTCTAAAACCAAAGTTTAGGCAACACTTTTCTTGCCATTATCATCTAAAGTCAATAACAAAAATGGGACATTAGACATGGGGAAAACAGTCAGGCAGCTGTCTTTCAGAGTGGCTGCTGAGGTATTGGTGTCAGACTGGGAGGAACTGAGCACAGCTGAATTGTAGCTGTTGAGGGAAATTTCTAAACACAGGAAGGATTTACACAAGGTTTATCTTGTGGCCAATTGATCACAGAGAATATCACACAGCCTTTTTTGGGCTTAAAATGGACGGCCCTGATGTTCTTCAACTTGGCCAGGCATTCTGTTTAACCATTCTGCTGCCTGATGGGTAAATTAATGTAAATGTCTGAGTGATTAGCTCCCATAAAAGAGAATAGAAATACGTGTGAGAACAACCAGGCCAAGCATGCCTAGCATACCTAATCACAGTGACGGGAGGTGAATAAATATACTCTTACACATGTAACTTCTTTTGTCAAGTCAACATATTTACAACTGTACTAGCCTTTAGTCTAATTAATTAGAAACCAATTACGGTTATCATTTTATCCCAAAATGCTAAACCACTGGAATAAAAACAGCTCAATTTTCTCTCCATTATTTTGCTAGAGAATTGCAAAAAAGGCATTTTGCTGTATACGTTATCAATAGTAAAGTAAATATTACATGTAAAAGGATGTGGAACACACCACCAGGAAAGTGGGAATGTGGATGTCTAGTTGTCTAGATGTCTCCTTTGTCAACTATTCCAGGAATAATAGTCCAGCATAACAACAAAACAAACATGGTCCAAAATTGCTGTTTTTGTTTCGCCTAAACAAAAATCCAAAACATAACATTCAACTCCCATTTGGAGGTAAAAGTTGAAAGATACTGCATACATTTTAAGAAATATTTCTCACAATATCCTCCAAAATCCTCAAGGATTTAAAGGGTCTGATACGCTGCAGGTTCTGCCTAAACACACATTGCAATGAAACAAACAATAAGTCAAGCTTCTGATGATATATGGTGTAGGTCTGTACTTGACTCTTTAAAAGCCCAGCCCCAGAGCATAAACTATACTGCAGTGAAGATTTAAATTATGACCTACCTTTTAAGATATGAAAGTAAATGCTTTTATGTGGACATCATCAGGCTGCCACTAACATGCCTAACTAAGCAAGTAGTACTTCAAGAGAAATTCAATCAATCACGTAGTTTGTTTAAAACGCAAAGTCAAAGCCAGAGAGGGCTTTCACTAGAACCTGCATTGGCCTCCCCACTGATACCCACTTAAAGCCTTTCTCCAAATGAATTGTGTTTGGGGGGGGGGGGGGGGGGGTAAGTAAATTGTGTGCTATGGGTGGAATGCAGTCTCATTCACATTCAAGAGCAAATTAATTACAACAGCTAAGTCCAGATTTTTTGTCGACCATGAGTTGTGACCGCAGGCTGATGTAATGGAGCCCAGATCTTACCTGAACATGATGAAACCGATTGACTCAACGGCTGCTCTCCTCACGTCATCGTTTACGTCACTCACCTTTGCAACAAACGGAGAAAAATCATTTAGAGAAGGATGACACTTGAGCCTCTCTAAAAGCAGGGCAAGGAGTCATTGAGTGAAAACTAGCCCCAATATCCATTGACTACCACAGGCTGCCACCTGCAGGATACAAGTCTCATCACATTCATTTTAACAAGGAGGGCTCCACCATCTTTAACATGGGTAATAACCTACAACTCAGTTAAATGAAACAGTTGCATGAAATTAGAGTTGAATGAAAGATTAGGGTGTTGTTTCTAGTCATATTTTAATGTCTTGCATCTGAATTCTCTACATGTTGCTTACAGTGGGGCTGCTAAATTACCTAATACCAAATATTATGCATGTTTCAACAGCGGGGAATCCATACCATTTCATAAGCTAGATAAAGAAAACACCACATCTGCACCATATCTACATAATCAGTTTATGATTATGATTCAGTGTTAGTTGGCCAGAACATGATATGAACATGAGACCTTTACATATCCAGTTAAAGTAATGAGAAGAAAACTTGGGCCTTTGAAGTCTGAATTGAGTAACCATTCGCGACAGGACTAACTGCCGCCGGTAATTGTTGCCGCAATATTTACCGACAGACTGGCGGTAACCATTTGGGATAAATCAAGGCACCGGCTTTGGTCACCATTATGATAAACCGTCATCATCCCCACGATCATGATTGGCTTCGAACAGCAAGTTATAAACAGCAGCGCCAAGCGGGAAGTACTCACAGCGACATGGAGCAGGCGTCTGATGGCCTTGTTGTTTCCAGAGCCGCAGTAAGCCATGCCCACTGTGTACATACCAGAGCGCCTCAGGATGGGGTCCTAGGGGAGACAAGTGAGACAAAGCAGAGACATGAGAACCTGGGACACACACACACACACACGCACACGCACACGCACACACACTTTGGTACGGTAGGTGGCGGTAAATGCAAAGAAGAATTCACAGCGAGCGTTGATGACGTTTCTACCATGTGACTGGCGCGAAACTGGACAAATACAAACATCCGAGGGTGAAGAAGGGTCATTTTAATATTTATTATTATATAATATGTTATTTATACATATTGCAGATACGGCTAAATACATGCAACGTTGATATCAACGCAAAAACAGCCATCATTACGGATGAGTCTGTAGTTTAGTCCCACCATCTTAGATGTGCTGTAAACAAAACACTGCGATTTCCGTAGCATACTTTTTGCGTCATGTCTTGCCTCCTGTACGCTCGGAGTACACGTCTGACATGGACAATCTATTGTTGTGTGCTATGTGCGAATGGGCAACCCCGGACAATGTCTGGACCTGGAGTTCATGTGAGAAAACGACTATAATGACAAATGTTGGTACAGTCGGTTTGCATAAAATTAAATTGGTATAAGCTCACACCGCACCGTACCATTAAAACCAGAAACCGCCCAACCCTACCACAACAACAACACGCATTGAACACATAAACCGTGGAATGTATGAAAGTATCAAAGTATCAAATCTTTTGTTGGTTGTATATGAAATCGTTTGTGTGCCAAACTATGACATGGTGATGTAATGGGTGTGTGTTGCAATATAAACTGTTGAAGATTCCTGTTCACCAAGTGTTAAAACTTTTCTCCCGTGACCTGCCTTGTCTCTGCAGAGGCTCTCAATGAGGGCATCGGCCTCCTCCATGCGCCCGTACATGACCATGGCGATGCCGACGGCCAAGCCACGCAGGATCTTCTCATGCTGCGTCTCCTGGGCGTAGCCCACCATGTCCTCGATGGCCTGGGCAGACTTGGAGCCCAGCATGACCAGGCCCAATGCTAGGCCTGCAGCCTCACCTAGAGGAGGAATCAGGGAATGCACAGAGCTCAAGGCTGGAAGCTGGAGGGGCAAACCAGGCAGATGCTCCTTTTTGTGTTGTGTGCAACATCTTAAACCACTTACAGCGTGTGAAACAAATCATGTGACAGTAAATGTATAGTTAGGCCTGAACATGGCACCATAGAAATATATATACTCTTTTTTTAAAACAAATCCTATGATGTTTGCCCAAATATGATGTTTTTTGGGCAAATTACTTATTTATTGTGAACATCCCCTTTCACCCAATGTCAATTGGGTAAGATAGGTCTGAAGACATTGAGTTCAGTATTAAAAAGGCATCGAAGTACATTCAGTCTTGCGTACATACCAGTGACGGCATCGTCCTGGTACAGGTTGGACTTGAGCAGATCATAAACATCCTGCCTGGCTGTGCCGAGGGCAGCCAGGCCCAGGCCAAGAGCACCACCATGACGAACAATCTGCCAAGTACAAATAAGCAAGTCAGTGAATAAAGTATGAATAAGTAGTGAGTGAAGTAAACCACAAATACTAAACAATGGGATTCATTCATGCTACTGCTCTACACTAATCCAGATAGTAAGAAGAAGAAGCAGCTTTAAATCAGAAATCCCAAGTTTAAAAGGATACAGCATACAAAATTATCTTTTTATAAAAAACAAAACATTGTATTCATTTGGGCTGTTCATTATTCACCAAGTACATTAGTAACTGAATTTTCCCTCAAAACATTACGATCCCAAGCCAAATGTGCCAGTCATCTTACATCATTGCTGGCATTCTTGAGCTGGCTCAGCAGGTAGTCGATGATATCCCCACCGTGGTTAGCATGAATCAGGCCCAGGGCGTACAGGCCACCTCCCTCCTGGTAGGCCGAGCCGGGAGAGGTGTCTTTGGGCAAGTAGGTAGCCATCAACTGGAGGGCCTCTTTCTCGTGTCCCTAAAATATATATTCAACAACGTCAAAGCAATAAACCACATTTTGTGGAACCATATTCTAAAGGTGACCAATACAAGCTAAAAAAAAAAAAGATTATAACTATCATTGTCAATCAACATGGTTTACTCTCTTAAAACAAATGAAACACTAATAATATAAACCAACATTAACGACACATCCAAAGGTGACGTGGATGAGAGCACACCTTGTGGATGACACCCAGGCTGGCGGTGGCTGTAAACTTGGCCCAGTTGGTCGCTCTCGCTAGCCACTCCAAGTTCTCTCTGGACATAAGTAATAAATAACCAGATCAATAAATAAATATATAGATAACAAATGAAGATATTAAAATATAAAATGAACCCAATGTTAAATGTAAAATAAAGCGTCATACCGGAGGAACTGGTCACTTGTGGTTCCTGTGTGCATGAAGGAGTTGGCTATGACCGTAGCCGTGTGGCACACCGAATTTCGAACTGCGTCCTAATTGGATAAAAACATATATTCTAATCCAACAGTACACATAGCACAGTACACATTATTACACAAGCTCAACAATAAGCAGGTCACTGGAATTCTATGCATCGTTTTAAATACACTCTATACGGCACAATTGAATATTCAGAGGTTTCTACTTTTTTCGTCATTATGCAAAGTATCCAGCTTTACCTTTGTGTTTTTGAGGATCATTAAGTCTGTGTTGTTGTTTCGAATGAGGAACTGCAGGTGAAGCTCAATGGCCATCTCCCCACTCAGGATCTTGATCATTTTGGCGTTCTGGTCTTTAGGCTCCTCCTTCTTTGCAAATTTGGACAGAGGTCACAGAACAGTTTAGTTGGGTGATTCAACAAGGCAGAGAGATAATGGAGAGTGGGTAGGTGGGTCTCTGGTACATATATATTATAAATGCTCACCACTTCTGCTGGCTTCCCAGCAGGAGAGCTGCCAGCCTTCTCTTCCGTCTCCATTGACTCACTGGAAAAAACACTCGTAAACATTTATCATTCATTTTGAACTACAAATTAAAAGTTTAAAAAACCCCAAAGGCTTATAAAAAGCCCCTTGACTTAAAGATACACTGTGTAGAATTTCATGGCATCTAGTGGAACAGACTTGGCAGAAATTAAATATAATATGTTTTCATTAGTGTATAATGACCTGAAAATAATAATCGTGTTTTCGTTTGCTTAGAATGAGCCGTTTATATCTACATGGGGAGCGGGTCACCTTCCACGGAGGCCGCCATGTTGCACTGCCATGTTTCTACAGTAGCGCAGAAAGGACAAACGGCTCTAGAGAAATAAAGCCTTTGCCGTCGCATATTGTTGTTGAGACTAAAATAGGTTAGGGGTGGGGGGGGGGGGCGGAGTTCCCTTACGTTCAATACATTTTACAATAATGTCCGCCCACCAGGGACGTCCCAACATCAAAACAGAAAATTACATCTATAGCAGCATAGCGCTACTGTGCTGGATAATCTCAATAGAAATGTATGTAGTTTGGAAGTGTTTTTTTTAAGTTAAAGATATTCAACAGATATTCATGCTCTGAATTAGCAATGTGAAATGGTGGACTAAAGACGCAATCACTGGTATGAGTCCCGTGTGTCTAGCGGTGTAAACCTGCCCAGGAGACGGGGCTTCCAAGTGTAACCGTCGGGCAGCAGTACTCCTCTCTATAGAGCCATCGTTTGGTCAATATTTTTACAAAATAGGCAAATTACCCTGATCTAAACAATATCCTAACTAAAGTGCAATTAAACTGATAGTCTCACATTAGAAACATATCCGAAAGGAGATAACATTAAAATGGATGTTTAGAAGTGTATCGCGCTAGCTCTACAACAGTAAAAAGCATGTAAAAAATATATAGTTTGTTGTAATCTGCAACCTCAACGCTAGATGCCACTAAATTTTACACACTGCACCTTGATAACCAATTCAATGTTTTTCCATCACAAACTCTTATTTTGAAATCTGCCCCCCCCCCCCCCACACTTTGACAAGCCCACCATCTCCTACCCACCTGTCTTTGTCGGCGGTGGGCACGGTGCCTGTGTTGGTGGAGCCGGGCACCGAGGGGATGGGTGTGCCCACGGTGCGCAGGTTTTGGATGACGGAGGAGAGGAACTGCTGGCTGGCGCTCTCGTACAGGTCGAAGCAGATCTGGTAGGCCATCAGCAGGTTGTCCTCCTTCACCAGCTTCTCCAGGATGTCGCTGACGGCCTGGGGGTCGTCCAGGAAGATCAAGCACTGCACAGGGAAAGCAGAGGGGAAAGAGAGAGAGAAAATGTTAAATGTTCATGAGAACCATCGGTTGATGACCTTCACGCTTGTTTAGTTGTGTGAAGACTTTAATGCAGGGAACTTTCTCGATGTACAATAGGGTCATCTAAACTAAATTCTGTAATTGTACAAAAATAACACTTTTATAACCTGACACACCATGTTGAATAACCACCAGCACAAACCGGTCGTACGGGACTTTCCACCTCAATTGTTTTTTTTTTTAATATAGTCTCTTTCACACATGCGGGTAAAATTGCCAGATTACGTTTTCCGGTAAAGTTACATACAAGAGACACCTTTGTGCCTTTTAAGCGGAATGCTACCATTCATACAGCACTGGCAATGCAGTTAAAGTCCTCTGTTGTGAATTCCCAGAAATTACTTGGTTACCTTTGTGCTAGAATCAGTGCAGTTTGAGAGTTGAAAACATGGTGGGTCTGTCCAATTTGCTATTTTTGCCAATACTTTGATTAAACAAGCAGTGTCACTACCTGATACGCTGAGATGCCCAATCCACTGTACAAAAAGCTTTACGTTGTACAGTGGTTTCAAAACATGGGCCCCCATTCACACACAACCCCTATGTCGCTAAATGACTGGGTGTGAAAGGGGCTTCTGACAGACATTTTCTTTTTATCGATATGCCTTACAGGGAGAAAAAAAAGTTTGATTAAGTTTGATTCTTACCTGACAAACATTAATGAAGTCTGGCTTTTCGAGGTTCATGTAGAGCTTGACCAGCACACGGAGCACCTCATTACGGAAACTCTTGTTCTGCATCAGGGACATGCAGACCTTCAGGCTGTAGGCCAGCAGGCCGCTCACGTCGTTCTGCAGAAGACAAAGAGACATAGAGAGTCAGATATAAGAGGAGACTCTAGCTGGGTTTCCCTCCAAATGTATCACAAATGTTAATCGAATTTTCAGAAAATCAGCAAAAGAAAAGGCGAATTTATGCGCATTTCCATCCACTACTGTTATTCGAATATTAGGAGTTGGTTCATCGAGATAAGCAGTAGGTGGCGCTAATTCTCCAGTCAAGTGCCATTATACCACTGCAGAAGAAGAGGGCGCAAGATGACATAATTAAAAGATCGCCAATCAAACCTCAAAACAAACCATCCAATATGGCATTGATGTTTGTTTCTTGTACTATTTCAAGGACTGTTGCAGTCTCCTCTTCGGTCCACACATACCTGATATTTTCGTCTGCCGCCATTTTTCATCTCTCCAGTGGAGCGGAAGTTGGAGTGACATTTATATCACATGACTTCTGTACGTCATCATTTATTCGCATTCATTCGCTGAATCGGTTTCCATTGCACTGTGTCAAATTAAGCTTTTATCGATACATCAACTTTTCCACCTCCCTCAAGCGTAAAAACATTTTAGCGATATTTCGAGACTTATTCGAATTTTCCGCATTTCCACTCAGGTTTTTTTTATTTGCAAATTGAAAATTTGAATAAAAAGAGGCGGATGGAAACGCACCTAATATTAATGGTTATAGGCTAGAGGGGCTCAACCATTACCATTAGTGGACCTAGACTCTGTATCCTGATGGTCTATAAATATAGCTGAATAGTTTTCATTACATTTTACTATGCAATACAATGAAAACAATGCATTACAATTTAGCATTTTCTACTATTTTTCCATTTCCTATCCTAGTAATAATTTTTTGCCCATTTGCAATGTCAATTAGTATCAGAACATTTACAGAAGAAAAAGGTTTTTCCCCTTAAAAAGGCTGAGTCACCGAAGACTAATCATCAACCCAGTTCTGCCAGGAGGCATGAAATTCAAACTACTGACCGATTCCAAGATGGTCTTTTCAAAGACGTCCAAGCGCCTGGTCTCCAGGGCGATGCCAATGGCTTGCTTGTACTTGTGGTCGCCAAGGCAACGCAGGAACATCTTGTTGACGATGCCCTCGAGGCGCGGGTCAATGCTCTTCTTCTCCTCTTCCTCCGGCAGCTCTGCGTTCTCAACCCGGAGCTTGGTGTAGTGGTCAATGCATTTGGCTGGAAGGCAAGACAACACAGGTTCTAAAATAGTGCCCCCCATTTACGTCCCCATATTCATTTCAAGATTTGAGTTTCCAGTTTCATATGAACCGGGCACCGGAAAAAACTAATCAAATAACCATCTCAACCACCTTCTACCGAAAGATTTCTGCGTCAAACTCCCCCTTTCTCCTTTCCTAAAAATAAGCACTCTGTGTTCACACACTGCACACACCCTTCCAAAGCAGGAGGGAGAAGCGGAGAGAGGAGTGCTTAGTGGGCATCATTCACTGCCTGAATCGGAGCCAGCAGACCATTTTTAATCAACTGATCGTTTTTCCTTTTAATTTCTACAGTGTGATTTTAATAACGCAAAAAGCGAAACGTAGGATTGCTGAGTGGACGGCAGTGGCTTTCGGATCCAGTCATTGGTCCGAGTCCGACTCGAGTGTCTTCAGAAAAGTTTCTGAAGACAAAGACACGGCTTCCATAGTATGAGATTAGACCTACTTCCAGTTATCACAAATGTGGTTTGAACATTGTGCAAAAGGTTTTGATAAAATTGCACAGCAGGATTACCACTATTCACCTATGAGAAATCACACAGGAATAAAAGGAAAAAACATTGCTACCTGTTCTATTCATGTTACTTAAATTACCAACCCATTATTAGTAGGTAGAGCTTTTTGGTATCGTTTGACCTTGTTTAAACATTGAAATAGCTGCTAAATACATTTATTATTAAAACCCTTCTAAACCCCCCCCCCCCTCGATCGCAATCAAAATGAAGTGATCGGCACACCCCTAACCACAACTTTTAGGGGACTCAATGAGGCTACTAAAAAAATGATATTACAGAATGTACTTCCAACTTAACTGAAACGTCCCAGACATTATCATGCAGAATATTCTGTATACACTCACCGATAATGGTCTCCACATACTCTGAGTCGTCCGTGACGTTGAAGAGGTCACCAGCTCCCAAAGCGTAGTTGAGGGATTCCTCAAAAGCTCCCAGGTGATAGAATACCTTTGAGGCCACCAGAGCAGCAAATTCTCTGCTCCTAAACGTCTCATCCTCATACAAGACTTCACTGTAATACAGAGTTACCGGTTACATGACGCTGTCCATAAGGAATAGCATAAAGAGTAAGTATTATTCTTTAAAGCTTATACAAACAGGACGGTACCATATCTGGTCAAGCAACATTTCTGCTCAAATTAGTGTCAAGTGATGTCAATTGAACCAGCAGAAACAACAATTTCAATAAATAAAATGGTGCCATTTAGAGTTTTGTTACTTTCCGAATACGAGAAGCTTGGGATTGGTGGGCAGAGATGGCAAGTGTTGGAAAAACAAAACTGTCCAGTATTAATAAGCAAATCTTTTCACACAATAATGTGGGGAGTATAAGCACAATAATAAGGGGAGTAAAGACACTTACATCTTGTCTACGGATCCTGAAATCTCAGCCCAGAAGTCATTGACAATGGAGTTCAGCTTATGCAGCGCAAACTCCTGCAATATACACACATACATGAGCCATGTTAAAGGAAACGCTTTCAAGCAATTACACATTTGTATGGCACAGGCCACCATACTCAAGAGAAACAAAATAATGTGCGAAAGATATCTGTAATGAAGCCATTTTTGTCTGACCTATTTGAATCAAACTATTACCATGTGGTTCCTTTGAATTAGTATAGCATCAATATGATTTTGATAACGATGCAATTTTTAACACGCAGTTTTTGAGGGGATGTGATATTTATATTACTTGTACAGTTTACAAGCTGTTGAAGTGGGTAACTTTTGACTGAATGTAAAGAAATGGGCTAGAAAGATAAATGCAGATGATGCCATCTAGCAAGTAGCATGTCATGCTAGCACAACAACCAGCTATTATTAACTAGTACCTTTAGTTGGGGCTCCTCCTCATCCAGGAGGGAAATTATTCCAGCTGAAATAAAACAATTTTAATTCATTTAGCCGTCATCAGTTAGTATTCCAGAGACCATAATCAACATACACATAACACTCAGAAAGCCTTTAGTAAGTCCTGTTGTCATAACTAATCAGTGATCACTAATCTTCGATGGCAGCGCAGTCACAATGTTATATTTGAATGATCATATTCCGCATACATGTTAAAATATCATGTTGGTTAATGGTGTCTGTTATTACTATATTAATACAACATTAAAATAACGTTGGCTTGCTTTGGCCGGCTAACAACTGACACTTGCTAACTGTGTGACTCAGCTAAATCAATGGCTACTAAAACCGCCGTGTCTGGTTGAAAAAAAGACATTTGCTGCAACTTACCGGCAGATGTTATCATGTTTGTATCTTTGCTTCCTCCTCAACCCCACTATAATGTTTTGATCATATGATTTCTGGGAGAAAACGAAGGATGTGATAGCTAAAGCACAACAAACACATCCGCTGCTAACTTCTTTTTTGTCTCACTAGACAAGTCCCCCTCCAAAGGACCAGTGATGTGAAACGCGTTTGTGCCTGACTAAAAAAGAAAACATATTTCCAACAATATTACACCGAACACAATCTTCCTTCTTTACACTCGGTAAAACATTGATAATCATGAATACCTATTTAATTGTGTTAATTTTAAAAACCAACCGCGTAAATTTAATAAATACAATTGTATTCTGTAATCCGGCTTCCTCGCGGCCTGCTCCTCGTGAATTGGCTCAGATGGCTCAGATATGAATCGCATCCATGATGAATGGCACAGAATATGTAGGCCATTGGCCAAACTTCTTCTTTTCAGTCTTTTAATTTATTTTAATGATTGTCCTCTTAATGTTTTTAAACATGTGATTAATGCATTTGTATGCACTATGCATGAATGGCCTTGTGTTTGAAGCTATATAAATAAACTTGTCTTGCCTTACCTTGCTTGTAGGCCTACATGTTATACAGTCTAGGAGGGTAGCTATTGTGACGAATAAATAACAGTATATGTATCAACAGGCTGTAATATCCACACATAGCCACTAGGGAATAGAAATAAATATATAACTTGTATTAACCGCACCTGGCCACCAGATGGCAGCACACATAATACACTGGGGGCGGGCGCTCAACACTAGCCAATTAGAGCATAGTATGCGTCATAGAGGCCACGCCTGCCCAGGTACTACAAAACCACACATCCGGGGGAAGGGCAGAAACCATGGGCCACGTATCTGGAGAGATATCTGGCTACGGGTCGCTCCACGCGTGAACTATACATACCTCTCCTTTTGCTTCATAGATAATATACCTAAAGCTAAACAAATAAAGTGAGTTAAAAGCGATCCTGTGTCGGGGGCCTTCTTCCTCAAAGAACAGCACTCAGGGGTTGAAACTAAATTTTTGGCTTACCAGACAACTGGCGAGTAGATGATCATTTTTACTAGACAAACAGATTTTGTACTAGACAATAATAGGGGCGCTGCGCGATTGTTGACCGGTCTGCGCGGTCGGGGCCGGTGCTGGTTCCGCGGCAATCGCGCACCCCCCCAATCGCGCCAAAATTTTAGATTACTCACCAGAGTGGCGAGTGGTCTTCATAAATTACTCGACAAATACAAAAATTACTCGCATTTGGCGAGTAAAACAGCTTAATTTCAACCCCTGACAGCACTACACTATTTTTTTTAGTATATGCTTGTACTCCATCCTACACTTTATACATCTGTTGTTTTTTTTTACATTAAAGGTATTATCCATAGTTTGCATATGAATATGCATGTTTGCTTTTATATATGTGTAAAATTATTTTTATAGGGAATCTATCATAAAAAATATAGGCCTATTGCTTTATTCGGCTCCATCCATTGTTGTGATTAATCATTCGAATGAACCGTGAAATACACAATGCACATTTTCCATTAAGTCAAGTCTATTTTATACCTTTCTGTCACCACCGTCTGTTACCACCTGTGACTGATACTGAAAACCCTATATATCAGTGAGGGCCACCATCAGGGGACTGCAACAGCATCAGTAACATGAAGCATTGCTGCTCAAATATTAGCAATATCATGAACATATCTTCATACTATTGTGACATGTTTTTGGGTAGCCTACACACACGTAACATAACATGTCTAATGTACTAGATTGTGTGTTTAATGTAGAAAAAGCCCACAATACAATGTGGTATGCTCCAAAGCTGGATTGTTGGGTTTAGTAATATATATTTTTACATTATATACATACATACATTATCTGGTACTGTGAACATTGAAAAGTTTTTATTAATATAAATATGCATACTGTGGCAGCATATACGATCATAAATAAAGGTTAAAAACCATGTTACATTTTAATCACAGTTTTGTAACATTAGTGCAATCGTTAATACTGGTCATCAAAGGCACACATCTTTAAGCATTAGTAAGACCTTCCTTTCTATTCTTTCTTTTAAAAAGGTACAGTTTATGTTTCTGACATTGTCTTGACACTGTTTTTTCTGTATTTAGCTCATGAACAAGATTATAAACAGAATTAAGACTACAGCTATGCATTTATGATTTCTATGTTGAATTGTATTCAAAACATTTGACAAACTATGAATAAAATAAATATTGCCAGTGGCCTTCAGCTAGCAAATTAATCTAGACTGCACTATGAACGTAATGACAGTGAATCTCAGACATTTGTCAGCACTGGCTAGCAGACTATATTGACACAAGACGACAGAGATGACAATAACATAACAGTGTCAACGTTAGGCCGCAAAGTTAAACCAAATGGGTTTGGTGGCGTCATTCATGTGATGTTCCTCCCATGCTGTGGGGGGTAGCTCAACAGTGAAACTAATATCCAGTCATTGAAGTATCTCACGTTCCCTTCAGTCACGTGTCGCCATGTTAATTATCCCCTACAGTTGTCCCACATTCTGTGTGTGACCCACTGGACATAGAAAGGTTGGTTTTCAGGGGAATTCCTTCTTCTGGACTTCCTGTATCACCTGTAGGAACAATCAGACACACGTAATGTGCAATGTATGTTTACTATCGCCTAGAGATCATGCTTGAATAGTATCATTTGTCATCTGACATAAGCTCGAAGCCACCCCATCACTTCCCAAATTAGGAATGAATGAATGTTCTCCACAACCAGGCAGCCAGTGCTCAATGCGGAGGTCAAAAGCGTGAAGAGAAATTAAGAGTATGAATAAGAATGACCTTAAAAAAAACACATGATTTGTTGCCAACTTTTCAATCAGCCAAAAGCATGTGTCAGATAGCGTGATATCTGCATGAGGGAGGGAAGAAATACATACACCCAGCAGCTAGCCCAGACATACTGGAATGGAGAGTCTCTACCTCTTTGCTTACTGGTGGAAGAGCTGCAGGCATGGCCTCGTGGTTCCCTCCTGACAGGCCAGGGTAAACACTGGCACGGCCAGTTGCAGGAGCGCATGCCATCCCTGGTATTATCTGGAAAAAACAGAAGAGCAAAAGACAACTGTTATCTGTGAGTGTTTGACCTGCTTGGCGGCTCTCTTGAGAAGCTGCTTTCTGTTTCATGAATGGCCCCTTTGTTGAGGGTGTGTGTGTGTGTGTGTGTGTGTGTGTGTGTGTGTGTGTGTGTGTGTGTGTGTGTGTGTGTGTGTGTGTGTGTGTGGGGGGGGGGGGGGGGGGGGGGGGTGGACATTGTAACCCACCAAGCCTGGGAAAAAAATAAACTTGATGTCTGCTTGAGTCTTGTGAGTTCTAGGACTGACCTACATAATTTGAATATTTTTGGCAGGCATGCAGTCAGGCAGGCCACACAAGTGGACCATTGGTGATCAAACGCACGTCCATAATTGCCTACTACCTAAAATAACCTGGCAGTCCTCCACATAAAAATACACAGCAACAGGTTGTTATACCTGCGGCTTGGGAGGCATGCCAAACCCGGCAGACGTTTTCCTTCACGGCCAGGACGCTGCTCCGCGAGTGGGGTACGAAGGTGCCGACCCAAATCGCCTCCTGCGCGCGCTTCCGAAAGACGGAGCGGATGGAGCGCTCGAGGACGTCCGCGCAGCGCCGCGTCTCGCCGCCTTCCGCGCCCGCGGCGGCACCGGCGCGGACCAGCCCCATCAGGGCGGGCGCGCGCGCACGTCCCCGCGTGCGCGCGCGCACGTCCTTCAGGATTTCCCTCAGGCACGCGTCGTCGTCGGACGACATTCCCTGCAGGAACCGCTGGCTGAAAATAAAGATGACGACGGGCGAGGCTATTGTTCTGTGGCGGCCGCTGGTGTTTACGGTCTTGCTCGCCGGTCTTTGAAGGTCGCCGTTGGGTGGCCGCGGAAAACCGCCTCCGCCGCCCCCCGCCGGCGCCGCGACCCCGATTGATCCCAAATCCAAGGGCGGGGGGAGCTTTTTTTCTTTGGTTCCGACCTCGCCGTTGTCGCTTAAAGACGAGGTGGTGCCGCCGTGGGTTTCCATGGAGGACGGGTTGCGCTGTCCGCCGCCGCTGCTG
Organism: Merluccius polli; assembly: GCA_030340625.1. Taxonomy (NCBI): domain Eukaryota; kingdom Metazoa; phylum Chordata; class Actinopteri; order Gadiformes; family Merlucciidae; genus Merluccius; species Merluccius polli. The sequence goes on from JAOPHQ010003994.1 coordinate 127,481, forward strand.
TTGTTGTTCCTGCAGGGTCTCTCCTCCGCGGCGGAGTCCGTGTGCAAGTTGTAAAACATGTCTCGGATGAACTCCTTCATGACTCCCGTTTCTTCTTCATTGTCGTCGTCGTCGCGGTTGTTGCACGCCTCGCTCACCAAGTACAGCTTGTCTTTTCCGCCGATCTGAGACATCACCTTCTGAAATGCCCTTTCCTCGGGGGGCAGCGTGTCATCTGGGGAGGGCGCCGCACGTGCCATCGGTGCCCGTCTCGCGCTTACATGGAGGAGAAAAAAAAAACAACCAAAAAACCCCGCAAACTATCGGCTTGACGATAAGTTTATGAGGTCGTCCCTAAATGACAGCAGCAGCAGAAGCATCCTGTCACACCAGCCGTGAGAGTGCGGGAGGAGGAGAAGCAGGACTCCCACACGCTGGGAGAAAGGAAACGACGGCGAAGTGGGCGGGTCGTAAGACGCCGCTGTTCGCGCTGCTATTGGCCCGCTCCGCTCGGGGGGCGGGGCTACCCGAAAGTACAACGTACGCACGTTTTGTGCAGAAAAAACTTTGCCACATCATAATTGCCAGTCTTTAATGAAACGCATATCACACACACACAACAACAATGTTTTGTTTGACATGAAATGGTGGTGAAATGATTGACACGTTGACATAGACAAGTAGACAGTAGGCTGCATGCGAATATATATATATATATATATATATATATATATATATATATATATATATATATATATATATATATATATATATATATATATATATAATATACATATTTATGGATATGGATAATGGTAAATTGTCAGATTTTTTTTAATATTTTGTAAATAATTACAAGTGGTCCTCGGGCAGGCAACAGATGATGAAATCTTAAGGTGCAGAGTCCGCTGGCTTTATTCCTAATATTTGCATTGAGAAGAGTCCCTTCTCCCCCCCTAGGTTGTAGAGGCCTGGCTGCTCCAATGGAAAAAGAAGGGGGGGGGGAAAACACACCATAAATGAACATCCTTATTTTATAGCGTATAATATTTTGGTAACACTTTAGATTAGGGACCACATATTCACCATTAACTAGTTGCTTATAAGCACGCATATTGGCTCTTTATTAGTCATTATAAAGCACTTATTAATGCATTATTCTGCATGACCATATTCTACAACTATAACTACTAATATTATAGTTTTCCCTCAATAACCTCCTACTGCTTATTGATAGTAAGTAAGGAAGTTGTTGTACATAACAACTTCCTTACTTACTATCAATAAGCAGTAAGTAAGGAAGTCGTACATAAATTGCAATCTTAGCAACTAGTTAATGGTGAATATGTGGTCCCTAATCTAAAGTGTTACCAATATTTTCTATGTTTTATTAATTAAACGTTTCAAGAGCAAATTCTTTTTTTTTTTGCGCCCACTGGGCAGTAAACTCAACTACCTCTAGTAGCTGCTACTCTAATCCTATAATCCTCCCTGGTCTATTCTTCATTTCAAGGTGCTGTCAATTTCACATTCCAGCCAGCTTGATGAAATTAAATTAAAGTAGAGTAGCTTTAGCCAAGCAAAAGCCCCACTTGCTTCCCAGGTCACTGAGTCATTGTTTACTGATGAATGAATGATAAACCAGAGAGGTTGACCAACACTAATGACGAAAAACAAGTTCACATGCCTGCCCTTTAGACGGTGTGAATGTTGAACGCCAGGGCAGGGTGCTTCAGCACAAACTGTGGTATATTTCTAACCTTGGCTGCTTATAAATAAACATAACTGACAGACGAGATAAAACGCGACTGATTTGCTCTTGCAGCTTCAAGATCTAAACGGGGGCCACGCTGGTGCTCACTGAGATGTTTACTGTCTCAAAGAAGACACCGGCCAACTGGAGGGCCGCAGTGTTTGTCAGCTGAAGGGTGCATATACCGACCTCCCTGTACAGGGCAAGGAGGACCTCGGGGTCCAGGGATGTCTTTAAACCTCTGGCAGAGACGCGCAGAGTTAAGCGAACTGAAGCAAAAGAAAAACAACAATCAAACAAATCTTCAATGTATCGTAATGATAAACGTCAACTCAAACCATCCTCTGTTGCATGACTAGGATTTTTACACTTTCTTTTTTATTGCATTTTTGTTTTCATGCCAAAGCTATGTTCCAGTGTGTCATCCATTCACTGAAAATGGATATTAGGCAACGTTACACAACCTGTTATTTTCTTCGTTAACATCAGGTCTCTGAGTGAGGACAGGTAAGCGGTGGTCAGAATATTTGATGGCAACTTAGAAGTACTCTGTGGAAAGTTCTGGATTTCAACCGAGCTGTCTGCTGTGGCATTCGTCGTTATAGTGATACTGCCATTAGTCAGAGGATTTCCAGGCATAACTGTGAAAATATCACACACACACACACACACACACACACACACACACACACAAGGATTAAGAAATTCAATCAGCAAGTCATTGTTGCTGTTCTTCATGTGATCTGGCCGCTGGTTCTTTACCTGGCCCAATTCAATCCCATACAGGATTCTCAGCCGTTCCTCAGGTGAAAACAGTTACAAATGCAAACAACGATTTCTTACCTTGTGCGTTTAACATGCAGGTTCTGAGTAGCAACAAGGACAACGCTTGTCCGACCTTATGGAGAGAACTGGTTCGTGGCCACGGACACACAACATATATTTTCTTCGGCATCATTCTGAACAGAGCACAGCACCAAACAGTGTCCCAGAGACTCCTGGGATAGAAGACCTAATGGGAATCATACACAAAAGAGTCACAACCACACCTTGACCTGGAGTTGAAGCTATCACATATCCAAGGTACTGGGAGGGTAGGCCTATACATTTTAACCCCATTCTGCCTCCCAGTACAACAGAAGGCCCCTCCGTGATTTAAAATGACAAGAGAGGTGAACAAAGGAGGGACAAGGACAGAATTCAAAAGATAATTAGAGTGAAACAACAAACAATATATGCTTATTATTATGGTTGTTGCCATTATTAATAATAACATGATAATTATATTTATAATAATTATTATAACAAATACATTTTTATCCTACATGCTGTATACATTTATTTTTACTCATAGTTTACTTCAACACCCTGTTTACCTGCCTCAATCACCATTCATTCACACAACCCAAAACCAAACCTTCAAACAAAAGGCGACAGGGCTTTCTCTGATGGCACCCACACTGTGTAATGCACTACCACACGAAATCTGCTCTGCAGAATCCACACCAGTCCAGCACTGTTTTTAAGGGCCATCCTTAAACTCACCTTTTTTAACTAGCATTGTACAACGGGTAGTTCTGACCAAGCAATCTGATTGGTCAACTGGACATTTAGACCGTGCTCAAATCAGCATGACAGCAGACCTAGCCATGCTGCCTCATCACTATAAATATTACTACGCCATTGATTAAAACTATACATATTTCCATGGCAACAATATGCCACTATAGGTGTAGAGCTAAAGCTAAACAGTTAGCCTACAATATCGATACAAAACAGATCATTCTGTTGTTAATGTTGATTTATATGGCAGACTTAGTTTTCGCCACATAAATCAATCAAAATTACATCAAAAATATACTTTGTGCCAATAATGACGGTAAAGCACACCCTCTCCTGTAATATTGTTTAATTCTTGAATGGGTGACGGTGTTATGGTCCTGGCTGAGAACTTGGTTTTTATATGTATGCTTTTTTAAGTTCATGTAAAGCAAAAGTATATATGTGTTTTGAGTTTGTCACACCACAGATAATTGTGTTATTAACCACTCAGTGAAATTTGAATGATTAAAAAAAAAGTATATACATTTCTTTTGTGAAAAAATAAGCAGTATTCTCTGCTCTAAAACGCTGGGGGCGTGTCCGCTAAAGGCGCTGAAACCACGCCCATTCATGCACGGGTGGGGGCAGGGAGAAGCCTGGAACAGTCGAAATCGCTGCTCTACAATAGGAAAAAGCAGGTCAAAAACTATGACCAGTCGAGCTCTGGTGTGGACGTAATGCACATGGACTGTAATACAGATTAAAACTGACTTTTGATGTGTAAAAGAGATTTGGACCGTGTATTCAACTATAATTGTTTGGTATTTCTTGCATCCCTACTCCTTCTGGACTTGTGCAGCCGTACATGTTTGAGCCACCAGAGCCAGAATCCGATTCGTCGGAGGACACTGACTTCCCCGAGAATCAACCACGTTCCTCTCAGTCTGAGTAATAACTTGTGATTGAGCATGACAACCAGTGACGCTAATGCACTCTGGTTGTTAGGGGTGGGGCAATGCTAAGGGGGATCGCGGTGCATCATCAGGTGCCCTGGAAAGTAACGTGATTTTTAATGACACAATCGATGTAGTCCTACACCTAAAGTAGGCCTATACAATAATTGTATCAAGATCCCATATAAGATAATCTGTCTATGCTGCATATTACTGAAGTCATGTAACGAAACTCAACTAGCATTGTTAGAGGATGTGGTGGGGGCTGGTCTAGCGTTGTTAGAGGACGTGGTGGGGGCTGATCTAGTGTTGTTAGAGGACGTGGTGGGGGCTGATCTAGTGTTGTTAGAGGATGTGGTGGGGGCTGGTCTAGTGTTGTTAGAGGATGTGGTGGGGGCTGATCTAGTGTTGTTAGAGGATGTGGTGGGGGCTGATCTAGTGTTGTTAGAGGATGTGGTGGGGGCTGATCTAGTGTTGTTAGAGGATGTGGTGGGGGCTGGTCTAGCGTTGTTAGAGGACGTGGTGGGGGCTGATCTAGTGTTGTTAGAGGATGTGGTGGGGGCTGATCTAGTGTTGTTAGAGGATGTGGTGGGGGCTGGTCTAGCGTTGTTAGAGGATGTGGTGGGGGCTGATCTAGCGTTGTTAGAGGACGTGGTTGGGGCTGGTTTAGCGTTGTTAGAGGACATGGTGGGGGCTGATCTAGTGTTGTTAGAGGACGAGGTGGGGCTGGTCTAGCGTTGTTAGAGGACGTGGTGGGGACTGGTCTAGTGTTGTTAGAGGGCGTGGTGGGGACTGGTCTAGTGTTGTTAGAGGGCGTGGTGGGGACTGTGTAAGAAGAAGTGAGCGTTGTTAGAGGACGTGGTGGGGACTGGTCTAGTGTTGTTAGCGGGCGTGGTTGGGGACTCTGTAAGAAGAAGTGAGCCTGTTTTCAGACAATGCACCTACTTATTGGCCAAGTCCTCTCCACCCTCAGGCTTTTGGCTACTGACACGTCTCAGAAAGAGTTAGGAGATATTAGCAGGAGTTTCCCAGCCCTCGCTAAGCTGTTTAATACCTAATCACCTTACGCACACAGTATTCAATTTGTTTCCATACACCACTGCACAGTCTGTTGTGTCTGTTGTGTCTTTTACATTGGTCTGAATCAATATAAAGAGGTTCTTCCAATCTAACATTTTCAAACATCATAGGAGAGATAGACTGAAATCACCATCCTACAATGAATACAATTACGTAAACAGAAACGCACTCGCCAATGACACTGGCTACCTACATCTCTAGAGGACCATCCACCAGTTCGGCCAGTGTCGCACTAATAGAGTGGTGCAGGGATGACGACACTAACACGTTTTGTTAAGCAAGATAATCTTCACCAATGAACACTACTTATGATTTTTGAAGCGTAAATGCAATCGGCAGAAGTTTTTTAAGACACGTAAAAGCTTCAAAATTCACGAGTGGGGTATTTACTAACATGTTTTATGTTGTAGACCAAAACGTGGCCGTCTCTTAACCTTGTGTTAACCACATACTCTATTTCAGGCATTTAACCAAAAACCCATTCAAAAAACCCATTGACTTCGAGACGAGAGAACCAGAAGTACCAAAATGCTAACGGATTTCCGGGTTTTAGGACTCATTCCTGCACCACTCTATAAGCGAACACTCTTCTACAGCGCTTGATTTTAGATCAACATACTTTGAACCTCTGATAGGATACTGTGTGGGGTAGAGGGACCTCTGATAGGCTACTGTGTGGGGGAGAGGGAACTCTGATAGGCTACTGTGTAGGGGAGAGGGACCTCTGATATGCTACTGTGTGGAGTAGAGGGACCTCTGATAGGCTACTGTGTGGGGTCAGGGACACTCGCTCCAATGCCACGTTATTTAGTTTAGAAGAGAGCACGGCGGAAAGTGTACCAAGAAGTGTCCTCTACTTTGATTAAACTTCTGTCACAAGAACTTATATTTCACTTGATAAATGGGGGCGCTATTTACTGTACTGTTGAGTTGTTGATCCGGTCTAGAGCCCGCCTACTCCGAAACTGGATCTGGTACCGTTTCTGTATCCGCTCTAGATCGCAAACGGCAAAGTTGGAATAGCCCCAGACTAACTACTGCCGACTTTCTGCTTGTTATAGGCTAAACTTAGAAAATAGAGTATTAGTAATATTCTATTAAGTGTTGAATTGTTTGGTTTAGCAAATTCATCCTAGAAAACAATATAATGAAGGTGATGCATTATGTAGCTATTAGGTCATATTTTATTTAACCATTTTACTGCATTAATGCTGCAGTATATTTAAGAAAATGTGTATGAGAAGAAACTGTGACCAATCACATGACATTATGTAATATATAACTAAAATATGATATCCCAATTGGGATAGTATCCTCCCTCAGAGTATAAGCCAATACTGACCAAGTATCTCTTCAGATTGAAGCAGAAGCCTCGGGCCCTTGGGACCGTTGTCTCCCTAAAGACTTCGGGACACCCAGGGGTTCATCTACACTTTCCTTGGGTCCAGGTGACAGAGGAGAAACCAACAGCCTCCTTCAGTCTACTGCCATCTACCAGGTTTTTTGTTGGTAGAATTTCTGTTTTGTATTTGATTAATTTAGGTAGCCAACTGCGTCTTGGACAGACTGGAGCAGACGTTGGGCCCGAGGTCTGTTCTAGAGAGAGTAGGTGTTTTCTCTTTCCAGATCATTCAGCACTCCCTGGCGGCTCAGTACTGCACAGCGGTTCTAGGTCAGCCAAGCAGGTGGAGCTACAGGTTTCTATACTTTCTCCTTTAAAAGAATCAACTACAATTCTACATTAGTCATCACAGATACTGATGGTTCACTCATGGTCCACAGAGACTGGAGATGGCAGCAGACCAGCCGCTAGCTCCTGGGTTCTCCGTCTAGCTCTGAACTGGTGGAGAAACTCGTCCTTCGGCTGATGCTGCCTCTGCACCCTCTGGGTGGCTCTGGTGCTAAACAGCTGAGTCAGCACAACCTCCTGGCTCTGTGTCTCCATGTAAGAGCTCTGGAATATTTATGCTTTTTCTACCCTCATGACCAGGTCATGATTTTTTTCCATTTGTAAATTTGTCCATTTACCACTGACTGAATTCAGGACGAGCCCAGGGGTCACTATTAACCAGGCTGCCACTTTCAGTCTGCAACAGCAGGTGGCCTGGTGATCCTGCTCCAGAGCAGCCTGTTTAAGAGTTTGGCTCAGCCGTGGTAAGGCAGCTTCCCCTTGATGTCACCATAATGACTCCTTATAGGAGCTTCTTAATTGCAGTTGTTGTTCATAAACTATGTTGTATGGCTTATGGGGAAATCATGTCTTTCTCTACTCTACTATCAGTTGAAGGACCTGGTGGTCTGTAAAGATCCAGCTCTCCTGGCCTGCATCCCAGCTGGCATTATTGAGGCGGTGTTGACCACTTACAAGTCCCTCAGACAAGCCTAACAAGCTGGCACCTTTCCCTGTGTGACCACACCCAGGGGAAGGTGTGGTCACCTTCTCTCAGCTCCTTCTTGGAACTCTGGCAGATAAACTATACAAATACTATGGTGGATGGCTGCACTCCACCAAACTGTTCAACAGAGCTTCTACATCAGTATCTGTTCAGGACAGAAGTGGAGAAGAGGACAACCCTCTGGCCCTTGCCTGTAGCGTGACAGCCTTCGAGAGTGCTCCTTGAAGACCTTTTTGTCAAGATACAGATGGAGCAAAACAACTGTTTATAAAGAAAGAAAACATTATATAGCAAAATATTAATATATCATTATCACAAGGCATAAACCAAAGATAAACCACATGGGCGATGTCTTTTATCAAGAACAAACATTTGGTTACAATCTGCAACCTCACCGCTACTAAACCACACTGCACCTTTAAGGTGACAGAAGTGGATTAATTTACATTATCTGTATTAAAGGGGCTGTAGACCACGTTTCAACTTTTCCCACCGTAGCGTTTCAAAGTGGTATTATTTTTGCGCTGCTGTCACAAAGACAAACCGGATCGCATTCTGTTTCCTCAGAGCCTAGCGACCACAAACAACACAAGACGTGCATTAGTTTGGAAATCTCAGCAAAAGAAACAATCAACACTTTGGAAATAAGAACGAAAGAAGCATGTTCACTGAGGAGGTAAAGTGAAATTGGCATAATTTTATTTGGGAACAGGCAAAGGCTATTGTAATGATGTGCATTGCATAGTAATACCATAGTTTGAGTATTGCATCGCACAAACAAGTATCGGCAGCAGGGGTTGGTGTCAGGGTGGAGGGGGGAGTAGAAGAAAACATTAGGAGGTAAACCTTGAGTTTATTCATTCATTTAATGGATATATGAAAGCAGATACAAATACTTTGAGAAAAAGCGAACTGGGTTGGTAGCCTGACTGGATCGCCTGGCGAGTTGCAACATGAGGTTTATTCAGGTAGTATACTCAATGCAAATACGTAGCTTACGCAGATAATACATAAATAGTGTCATCAGATTGGCTTTACTTCAGTTGTTCCACCATCCGCTATTTCCACTACTGGGGATAGCTAATGGGGATAGCTACCGGGTTGCACAGGCAATGGTTGACGTGTTTTCTTTGTGCTGTAAAGTAAGCCTTAATTTTTCCCGGGAGATCGTACCCATAGACATAATATACGTAGACGCCACATAGACTGACGCTGCCTGTTGGAGCTGACGTATCAGCGCGGCCGCCATCTTGGATGGGTCCCCAGTGCGCCTCCAGTGCATTTATTTCTACTGAGAAAGGTGTATCCCCAACTACAGTAATAAGCATAACTCCCCGAATTTTTACCGGATTTTCACACGGTTTGGTTTGTTACAAACGGCAGAGATTTAGTTATGATACAGGACGAATTAATTAAAAAAATAAAAAAAATAAAATAATACGAATTATTGTTCAATCTTACTTGTGAAAGGTAATCCCACGCGATCTGGTGTCAATACTGCGCCGTAAACTGCACAAAATGCTGGCATAGCTTGCTCTCCCGTTAACTCCTATGCTAGACTAGAGTGAGGAGACCCAACCAATATGGCGGCGACGCTGGGTTACGTTCCAGCACGTCATGAGGCGTCTACGTATATATGTCTGTGATCGTACCCGGTGGCAGACAGAGCTGCATAGTGAAAGCGAGGCTTATAGGGAAGCTAAGGGAACCGATCTAAATGCTGATGGTGTCATTATTCTGTAGCCATTACACTGTACAATCAACATTTACTTCATATTGATACGATAAAGCAAAAAAGTTGTTTACAGGACCTTTAAACCAGGATATGAGAGATGTTAAACATAGGAATGCCATTCATCTCAAGTTAACTTAGGTTTCCTCTGCTGCACTACAGAATGTACAATGGTCGACTTTTTAAAGCAATTATGTAATCGGCTAAATCATATGATTATTGTGAAATGTGTTTCTTTCATCTTTTAAGACATGTGCACCACGGTATCACTGTTGAGCAAAAATGCTCTTATTTTGAAACAGGAAGCCGGGAATCACCGTCGCTATGGTTACACGTAAACCCTGCCACGCCAGTGCTAAACAGCCAGCTAAGCTAACTGAATTTTTTTTTTAAAAGCACATTGACCAGCGATGGACGGATCGGATACAGTCGGAAATACATACCATTTGCGACCTAATTATCAACACAAGTGAGTCGACGAAGTGTATCAAATCACTCTGCCGACATTATTATTCTCCTGACGTGTTTTGACGACTAAAACAATAAGCGTAGCAAGTTAAGTTTCACCAAGACCCATCAAAAACCCGGCGTATTCATCGTCACCATGCACCAAAATGACAATGATAATACGCCGGATGTTGTGTGCGTCTTGTGTGAGGATACAGCTTGTGTTAAAATGTGTTGTGTTGTGTTACTAACCCAGTTACCCCCTGCAGGTTTAAGCCAACGCTTGTGAAGGCGTGTATTCGTGAGCTGCTACGGGAGCAGCTGTCTGGGGTCCAGTACGACCCGGAGGAGGCGGCTGGCCGGTCCCGCTCCTTGGCGGAGAGCATTAAGGACAAATTAAAGGGTAAGTAACCCCTCTTTACATGTTATATACACTTCATTTGGATCGCTCTTACTTAGCATTGCCCAAGTTACATTGCGCTCTCTCTCTCTCTCTCTCTCTCTCTCTCTCTCTCTCTCTCTCTCTCTCTCTCTCTCTCTGACAGATGCACTTATTACAGCACATGTACATCCAGTTAAACCTTTTGGTCTCCTCCTCAACAGGTGCTGGGTTTGAGAGATATAAACTAGTTGTTCAGGTGGTGATTGGGGAGCAGCGAGGAGAGGGAGTCAAGTGAGTAAAACCATAGACGTGTAAGACTTGTTTTCTTATAAACATGGTAATAGCTGGTTTGCTGTTGTACAAACATGGTGTAGTGGTAGGGTCTTTTTTTATCAGACAAAAGCAAAGAAAGCCAAACCAAACATAGCAGCTAAATAACATAGTTTCCTCCTGTTGTTGAAGTACGGTATGTATGTCCCTGAATTCATTTTTGTCTGCATTCCACCAGAATGGCTTCAAAATGTTTCTGGGATGCCGACACGGATAGCTATGCTGAGGATTTGTTCATGAATGTAAGTTACTAATGAGCTGCTCAGCCCTCCACATAATGGTGGATCTCTAATGAGCCTGTCGGTTGCTGTAGAGCCATTCATGTGAACACTGTGTTCCTCTGCAGGAGAGTCTGTTCTGTGTGGCGGCGGCTTTTGGATGCTATCATTACTGAGAAGAATGTCACAGACCCGCGAGGCCCTTCATCCACATGGCACCTGCTGAAGTGTGTGTGTGTGTGTGTGTGTGTGTGTCCATAAACATGTACTGTGTGTGTCTGTTATTCTGTATGGCATTCCATTTCTGATTTGAGAGAACAGAGGTGCCAAAGACAAAAAAACCTGCACATTTTTTACATTACCATTTTTGTTCAATTAAATTATGAATTTAAATGTTACTAATTTGTCTTTGTTTTATTTGTAATATTTCAAAAAAAAATTAAAGAAAAATGCATATTTTGTTGAAAATGATGGGCCTAATAAGGAACCCATTACCTTCCTCATTGGCAGATGTACTTTTCTTGGCATCAGACCAAATTGAATTCATATATAATTATTTTAATACTTTTATTAATAGCACATATTGGGTTGTTTATTGTGAAATCTCAAATGCCACCAACCTTGGAGTCTCTACCAACTTCCTGTAACATGAAAAGGAGAGAGCAATTTATAAAAGCTTGGACAGCACTTCACCACCATGGGTCAGCACCGGTCCAGCTAGCTCTCCTGAGAGGTGCCCACTGTGGTCCACTTTTCTCCAGGATCATTCACAGCATCACAGCAGTACCCACATGTCCACAGACACTGGCCAATGCTCCCCACACACACTACCTGCCCCTGATTACCGATGAGCTTCAAATGTATCTCACTCTCTTCAGTAAAGCTCTTCTTACTATGGAGGTAGTAACACATGCTCTCGTGCCATTCCTCCTTTAAGATTAGATAACACTTTGTTAGTCCTAATAATAAGTATACATATATGAATACAAATTGGAATACCTACAATATATATACGCATAGTATTGAATGTACATTACCATTTTCAAAATGATTCTGGTACTGCAGCTGTCCTTGGTGAATTTAACACAAGTGACACAGTAGAGGTCAGTATTGGCTTTGTTTTGTAATATGATGACATAGATCAACTCAGAGTAGACCCTTTTCACAGAGGCAGTAATTATGATCTGCTCCTTTTATGTACCAGAGCAAGGGTAGTAGACTGAACTAGTGAAGATAAGTCTACCACCCTTATGTACACAAGACTTTCAGCTGCCACTGCAGAACGAATGTTGCTCATTCTGAATATCACACTCTCACACAGTTGTGATGTTAATGTGTGATATAGAGTGTGCTATTAATACATAATCTAATGTGTTTCTTACTACATTTACATTGTGTGTAAAGCAAACAACAATGTCAATTCACACATTTTCTTTTCACTAATGACTGTGGATTCTGTTTTCTATCGTGTATTAAATTATGAAAATTGCAGTTATCCTTGACTTTGTGGGTTTCCCATCGATTAAAGACAAGGTGAACTCAAGATATTCAAAAGGGCTTGGTAATTAGCAGCTGTAGCGCGACTACCATTAATTGCATTAGATGATCAGCCAATTAGAAAACCATGTGCTGTTCAATTCTTTTTATAAGCATTAATTACAAGGTAATCAGCTTCTGGAAGTGATCACTTGAACCACTTAGTCAAATGACTCATGTCTTAATTAGCCATAAAAGAACTCTCTCGTTTTTGCATATGCCTTTTTTTAAACACACACACACACACACACACACACGCACGCACACACACACACCCACACACGCGTGCACACGCACGCACACACACACTATTAGCTATGGTTATACCTGTTTGTGTCTGCTGGTGCACACCTCAGAGCATCACATTACATCGGCTGTGACTTATAGGCTTAGATATGTTCACTTACTTTATGTTGATAAAGTCCTATGGGTCAGTTGCTTGGCAATTGTACCTCATGTTCAAGCAAGTAAAATGCAATTATAAAAGCTTGAAAAAGTTTGTATTATAAAAGCTTGAAAAAGAATAAAAGTTTGAAACAAAGAAAGCGTTACTGATTCCTTTGTTGCCGTCACTCTATTTTATGTATTGTGGCAACCTCGGGGAGGAGAAGAGGTGCCACCAGACCAGTATTGGAAAACAGTTGACTGTCCACACCAGTTTCACAATTAACCAAATTTATTGTAGATTCGGGCGAGGGGGAGAGAGGGGAAAACTCCGCCGCCGCGGAGGGGGGGGTCGGTCCTGAGGGGGCTCAGGCTCTGGACTCGTCATCGGGGGTTGAGCGTGGGGTTCGGTGCACGGGGTCGGGTTCTCAGACGGTCCAGGGTTCGGCAGGAGGGAGGGATGTCAGACAGGCGGGGGTCGGTACACAGGCGGGTTCTCAGACGGTGCAAGGGTCGATCAGCCAACGGGGTTCTCCGGGGAAAAAGGGTCATACACAGCTCTCTCGCTTCTCGCTACTCGCTACTCGCGACCACCATACTGCTCTCCAGCTACTCCTTCCTCGTTGTGTCCACTTCCTGCTGCTTTTATCCTCTCTCCCCTCATTAGGGTGAGTGGCTGCAGCTGCTCCGCTTCCTGGTCTCGTTAGACCTCCATATATGGTCGGGTTTCCTTTAGACAGAGGGAAGAGTGAAAAGTGCTCCGCGGCCACCAGATGGCATGGTGCAATATAAACCCCATCCACCACCTTCCCACATACCCTCCTCCTTACCTGTACCCGGCGGGCGCCACAGTATGTTTAGTAAACTCAGAATGTAGATGGGACCTTGGGACACCCTAAGGGTGCCATCAAATATTCACATCATGCATTCAATCTTTTTTCAAATGGGTTCCAGATTGGCAGAGCTAGGCCTACAAGAATAACCAGATTCCAAAAAGGGCTGACCTATAGAGTTTCACTTGATAATCCCATTTTCCTCTGAGCCGAGGTGAAATCAAATATAGGCTACAGTACGCATGAAGTCTTCTTTACAATGGATTGGAGAGATTCTACAAGGAGATTTGAATAACACGATTTCAATACAGACATCCTTTAAAGTTGAAACTTTTTAATCTAAAGAGTAGGCTACCAGTTTGAAATGCAAGAATGCAAGGGGATGCTTAAACGGGAACTGCTCGGTGGTTCTATTATAAGGGAGTACTGCTTCAAAGGCGTGTTATAGAAAAATATCACCGTCTGCAACATCAACTCCGTTTCTGTGAAAACATTGCGGAAAGACCAATGACGTTTTGGTTCGGGAATTGCATTCTGCATTGGTCAGATTTTTTTCACAACACGCGTATGAAGCAGTACTCTCTTATATTTGAAAATAGCCGAGTGTAACGGTTCCCCTTTAATGTCCAGGCATCTATGAAGTACATGTATGTCTGCTGTTTTGGATTGAAACAATAAATCATCAAAATTCAATACAAAACATGAGTGTATCCATCATTGATGATGGACAGGGCTGAAGGTTTCTGTGACCCTAGTAAGATTTTTTTACAACCCCTGTATGTAATGTAGTTGTAGGTTCATCATTTGAACATATTGGATTTCTAAGAGGGCAGACTGCAGATTTATAAAGAAAATAATTTTTATTTTTTATTTTCACGTTTTGGGAAAATAAAGATCTCATTCTGTCTCCGTTCATTTCCCAGACATCTGGTGTCTCGGCAGTAGTCGCCTATCTTGTCTTCTCTCTTCACCTCCCTCATAAAGGATGGAATAATGGCGGTCCAATGCCGAATGTTTTCACACCAGCCCTGAGTGATTTAGTGTGTTTACCGGATGTTTGTCACACCACATACAAGACAGTGTAAAGTTAGTCAAACGGTTTAACTAATTTGCCTTCCACGTTCATTTAAAACCAACAGACCAAACATTGTGCATTGCATATGCTCATTTGAAAATGTGCTTGAAAAGCTACAAAGGGAAGAGCCATAATTCTAAAGGATAAAAGATTCAAGATTCAAGAAGCTTTATTTATCCCGAGGGAAATTATTGTGCAGCACTTGCAATACAAGGTGCAATACAAAGGTAGGAAGGTAATACAGAGTTTAGAGTAAAAATAAGCTAACATAAAATAAATAAAATAAAATAAAGGCTAACATTAAATAAATCAACAATTAACTAAATACTAAATGTGACAAAATGCAACAAAATTGCAGTTAAACGTAGGTATATACAAGGGCGTCAGTTTGGTTTTAGTGGTGGGGACCAGGGCTGGAGTGGGAACAAAATTCGGCGTGATTGTTGACGGGGGGGGGGGGGGGGGGGGGGCGCGATTGTCACCGGGGGGGGGGGACCCAGCACCGGACCCGCCAGCCACGGACCCGATCGCGGACCCGGCCGCGGACTCAGCCGCAGACCCGAGTCCACACACAGCCGGTGTGCATGCTGTGAGGATGTCATCGTGCGCGCCTATCGCATGATTTAGACTTGACGGTTTCGAATGAGTACGTGGGGATTTTTTCGGTCGCAATTGGTTTGCACATTTTTAAAAGTGGTGGGGACAAAATTCAAATTATAAATAGTGGTGGGGACATGTCCCCCCCGTCCCCCCGTAATCTACGCCTATGGGTATATACAATATACAACCATACGCACCGTGCAATTTAGCAGCATAAATGAAATAAAATAAGTACAAACTAAATAAGTGGTAACAGTGGTAGTGATAAAATTGTAGCAGCATTTTAAGGTACAGTACTACTGAATAAAGTGATGAAGTGAAAATTGGGTAAAAATGATAGTGACATTTGCTCAGGGCACAGTGTCACCACTGTCCCTCTTGTGACCGGAGGTAGATGAGTTATACAGTTTGATGGCCACAGGAAGAAAAGACTTCCTCTGGCGTTCTGTGTTACACTGGGGGGGAATGAGTCTGTTGCTGAAGGTGCTTCTGCTCGAGGTTATCACCTGGTGGAGAGCGTGTGCGTTATTGTCCAGGATACTGTGCAGCTTACACAGCAACCTCCTCTCAGACACCACCACCAAAGAGTCCAGTTGGACCCCCAGGACGGAGCCAGCCTTCCTGATGATCCTGCTGATCTTCTTGGCGTCTGCTGCCCTCAGCCTGCTGCCCCAGCACACAACAGCAAAGAAGATGGCACTGGCTACCACCGACTGGTAGAACATCCTCAGCATGATATTACATACGTTGAATGACTGGAGCCTCTTCAGGAAATAGAGTCAACTCTGGCCCTTCTTGTAAACAGCCTCAGTGTTCTTGGCCCAGTGGGAGGGGTCCACCTGCATCGCCATCAGCTTACTCCCCAGCAGAGCAGGCCGGATGGTGTTGAACGCACTGGAGAAGTCCAAGAACATGATGCTCACAGTGCTTCCCGGTCTGTCCAGGTGGGCGCAGGCACGGTGGTGCAGGAAGATGATGGTGTCCTCCACTCCTAGTCTCGGCTGGTAGGCAAACTGAAGAGGGTCCAGTGATGAGCTGACCAGGGGCCGAAGAAGTGACAGCACCAGCCTCTCCAGGGACTTCATCAGGTGAGATGTCAGCGCCACCGGTCTGTAGTCGTTGGAGGTGCTGGGACGCGCCTACCTGGTACTGGTACCAGGCAGGATGTCTTCCACAGCACAGGGACCCTCTCAAAGAGAGCAACTGTTGCTGGCTGCCGCTCGACACAGTGCCGGAAGTTGAGGATAATATATGCATGTGTGTGTATGTGTGTGTGTGTGCATGGCATGTCTATGTAAGTGAGAGAGAGAGAGAGAGAGAGAGAGAGAGAGAGAGAGAGAGAGCCTCTGTCATGGCAGCATGTAACATCTGCTCGGCGTTACATCTCCCCATCTCCAATAAATGCATTCTTCAACACAAAATCTACCTGTGTCCTGTGTTGGAGGGCCCCAGCAAAAGCCAATATGGATGTAATTTGCGACCCATGAATTAATTATTGACTTATAATTCCAATTCACAAAGTAGAATAATGGTTAAATGTGGGCTAGTCAGCTATGGTGAGTCACCAAGGTCAGGCCACACAAATAAAACACATTTGTCAAGTGATGTCAAGCGATGAATCAGCTGGCATGCAAGCATTCCTCAGCACAGCATCTTAGCCCTCCCTGCTTCTTTAGAATGACCTCCAGCCAATGGACCTCTAACTCTGGACAAAAACATCTCCAAAATGACTTATTACAGATATAATACGATTAAGTTCTTGCATAGAATCTCTCTGTTTTGGTGTTACAGAAGTGACTTTGGCTAGTGTCTCTGATTCCATATGACTGACCATGGCAATGTCCCAGACTATGGAGACGAAAGCATTCAAAAAATCAATTTTCAATGACAAACCGTGGTTTGAGACCTGTATAACCTGGAAAGGAAAGTGTTTGTTTACTTATTAAGCGTCCTAATGGGGGCCATATAACGTTAGAGCATGTTTACAATTTCACCTTATTGAGCCTCTGTCCGACGGGGCAGTGGAAGCTGAGCACATCAGAGAATTACAGTCCATTTCCCAGTTCCCCTGAAGCTAATACGTGTACTTGACTTGTTTGGCAACACACAGGCCTAATTATCCAGGACGGACAAAGCCAGACCGTTTTCTCCCTAGCGGCTGTGATGTAAAGGTTGGAAATGTAGACCGCAGGAGTCTAGCTAATGGTAATATCTTTGTCTCGAGCGGGCTGTCCCTGTTCACAAAACACGCTGGCCTTTACAACAATTTACACGATGCAA
>JAOPHQ010003994.1:150000-275965 GCA_030340625.1 Merluccius polli
TATAGACTATAGATAATTTACATTTAAGTTTGTGTCTTGTGAACAATGCAATCATATTTCTTGTTCATATTGCACTTTATGTTAAACATAAAAAATAAACACCATTTTGTTTTTATTAGCTAATTAATGTATCTGCATTGGTTCCATCATGTACCAAAATTAATTTAATTCAAATAATTAAATACTGACATGCAATTAAGAATAGTTAAATACAAAAGCTTTAGGCCTAATTATTTAGATTATAATATTTTATTAGGTTATTAATGAGTCCCATCATTAATAATAAGTAAAATAAAATTTTAATGTTAACATTATTCTCCTGGCCTGCAGGTGATTTCTGATGACAGGGAGGTAGGCTGTAGTCAGTCAAAGAATTTGCCAGGGGTGAGGAAAAGCAGGAAAAGACAGCATGAAGAAAGAGAAACAGGAGGACAACAGACAGAAGAAGCAGCAGGGACAGAACAAGGAGAAGCAAGAAGACAACAGACAGGAGAAGCAGGGACAGAACAAGAAGAGAGGGGAGAAGAACAGACAGGAGAAGCAGGGATAGAGCAAGGAGAGAGGGGAGAAGAACAGACAGGAGAAGCAGGGATAGAGCAAGGAGAGAGGGGGGAAGAACAGACAGGAGAAGCAGGGATAGAGCAAGGAGAGAGGGGGGAAGAACAGACAGGAGAAGCAGGGATAGAGCAAGGAGAAACAGGAGGTAACACAGAAGGAGAGGAAGCGAACATAAGTATGATATACACTAAGCCAAATCAACATGACCCTAAACTTTTGCACAAACAAGTGCTCAAAGACCGGACACTGACTTTCCAAAAGGCGTGGTACGACAGGTATCCCTGGTTGCATTTTCAAACGGGCACTGATGGCATTTTGTGTTTCCACTGCTCAAAATATTTCAAGTCAGGTAAACCAGTACAAGCTAAAAGTATAGACACAGCTTTTGTCAGTTCTGGGTTTCAAAACTGGAAAAAGGCCCTTGAAAGATTTTCAATGCATGAAAAATCAGATGGTCACAAACTGGCTGTGACAACTGCTGCACATGCAAACAGGCCAGTTACTACACACTTGAGCAGTGCAGTTAGTATGCAGCAAGCAGAAAACAGAGCAAACCTGTTAAAAATAATAGGGGGGGAAATGTTCCTGGCAAGGCAGGGATTGGCCTTCAGAGGGCATGACCATCATGAAGGAAACCACGGTCAGCTCTTAAAATACAAAGCTGAGGATGATCAATCCTTGAGCAGGTGGTTGGCACAAAAGAGGGGAATGCACACATCATGGGATTGTCAGAATGAACGGATAAATTTGATGAGTTCATCAATTATCAGGCAAATTGCAGAGGAAATCCGGTCCTTGCCTGTCCTGCAATACTCCATTATTATGGATGGCACAAGGGATGTCTCTGGTGTTGAGCAGGAGGCTATCTGTGTACGCCATGTTGACAAGGATTTACAAGTGCATGAAGACTTCGTAGGCCTTTATGAAACAACCATTACAACAGGGGAAAACCTTGCCAGAATCATTTTAGATGTCCTGGTGAGGCTGAATTTGCCACTATCAGGTCTCAGAGGTCAGGCCTATGATGGTGCTTCAAATATGGCTGGGAAATACTCAGGTGCACAGGCTGTTATTCAGCGAGCACAGCCACTAGCACCATATATACACTGTGGAGCACATTGTGTGAATTTAGTTACACAACAAGCTTGCTCAGCCTCATGTGTAGTGCGAAATGCTCTTGACTGGATACATGATCTGGGCACATTTTTTGGGCAGTCTGGTAAGGTGAAAGACAAATTTAGAGCAATTGTTGCAGCTGAAGGGGAAGCCCCAGCGCTGTCCATCAGGCCTTTATGTCCCACAAGGTGGACTGTACGCTCACCTGCTATCCGTGCTGTTCTCAGCCAATATGGAATGGTGCTTAGTGCACTGGATGACATGGCTGCAAGTCACTCTGAGTCTGCAAGCCGGGCAGAGGGCTTGCGTGTTCGACTGCAACAGGGGAATGTTGTCCTGGGACTTCTGGTTGCTTTAGAGGTGATCAATGAGCTAGAGGTCTTAAACAAAGCTCTCCAAAAGAAAACACAAACAATGGAGGGCATGCTGTCTGCTGTCTCCCTGGTCCAGGACAGCATGAAATCTAAAAGAAATACTGAACACTTTGAGGCAGTCTTTAAGGAGGCAGAGGACAGATGTGCCAGTCTGTCTCTAGAACCGATTGTTCTACCCCGCACGCAGAGGCCTCCTAAGAGATATTCTGGGCAGGCTCCTGCATACACTCCTCAATCAGCTGTGGAGTTTTACAGAGTCGAGTTCTACCGTGTCCTAGACACAGTAGATACACAGATTTCTGAAAGGTTTATGCAACCAGGCATTCAAACTTTGAAAGAAATAGAAAACACTCTCCTGACTCCCACAGCAAATGATGCTGCGATTCGCAGATATCCCGAGCTTAAAGAAGATGACTTGAGAGTCCAACTGGCCATGTTTAAAAGAAAATACAAGGTCAGCACCACTGCAGATGCTGTGCATGCCTTAAAGGAAATGCCCCCAGAAGTCCGTGGCCTGTTTGATCAGGTAGAGACACTGGTTAGATTGTTGATGGTAGTTCCGATATCATCAGCTGAAGCTGAGCGCAGTTTCAGTGGATTACGGCGTCTTAAAACATGGTTGCGATCAACCATGACGCAAAAACGGCTCAATGGCATTGCTGTGTGCCATATCCACCAAGAGAGGCTTGACAGCCTGAAAAAACAGGAAATTGCTCAGCAGTATGTTCAGGGAGTTGAAAGGAGGAGAGATGTTTTTTGGTCTTTCATTTAATGTGCAGTGTATTTTTTTTTGTTGTTGTAACTTTTTCGTTATTGCATTTTTGACAGTTGTGAATAACAGAGCTCCCAAATGGGGAGACAAACACACACAGACAGAGAATAAAATAAAATAAATTAAAAACAAACAAAAAAAGAACAGGAAACTACAAGCTGTTCCTATATTTAAAATAGCTAGTACTTGATCTGTCGTTTGTTTTAAATATTAAATATTAGCCATTTCACCCATTTTTCTTGAGTGCAGTGTATTTTTTGCTGTATACATTTGTTATTGTTCACACTGTAGTTCATGCTCAAATGAATAAAACGTGTTTTCCATAAGGCATGAGGCTTTGTTGGGTGATTGGCATTTCAGACAGATAACATTTTCATCAGGCGTTTCATACATAATCATCTATAATGTTCTTTATTTGGGATCAGTATATCAATCCTACAAGCCAGTTGATTATCCCTGCTGTAGTTGTCTTGGCTTATTGTAATGTTATAGACCTACTACTGTATATGGAGAAAATTTAGATCAGTATTGCGCAACAATCGGGAGATGGGAGCCAGCCCCCCCGAATATTGTTGGGTATTTCGCACACTGCAATTAACCCATAGGCTATTACAATAGTAAGCATTTGAGCACTAGTAAATGGCCAAGTTACACAAAAATTATGTTCAGTTGAAATTATTTTCTGGCAGCTTCGTCCCCCCCAGTTCAAAAATCCCATCTGCGCCCCTGTGTAAATGGCATCGGCGCATTATTTGTTCGTACTCGCCGATACCGATGCCAGCATTTTAGCGCGGTATCGGGGCCCCTCCCGATACTAGTATCGGTATCGGTGCAACACTAATTATAAATGACATGTAGATGTAGCGTTAGATGGTTTCATCTGCCTAAGGGGGATACATTGAATTATTAAGTTATACACACATGTACACAGGCGCACCTACTGATCTACTACCCCAGGGCTCTGGGAGAGGGTTGTTAGCATTGCAGTGATAATCCAGTGCAGAGGACCATTTCTAAGGCTGTTATCTTTGCTATTATGGTTTAAAAACATATTACGCCATCTAAATTAAAATGCCACCTAAATTAGTCAATTGTCAAATTAAGAGTGTAGAGAGAGAGAGAGGAGAGAGAGAGAGAGAGAGAGCAAACACATAGCAAATGTTTACCTCATTTCACCGAGAGGTTTTTGTCTCTTTTGCGTTTATCTCTGTAATTTCTATAACAGTAGTCATACAGCAAACCAGGCCTGTTGTGCCAATACTTGGTAATGACCTTTGCTCTTAATCAGATGACTATAGCAAGTGAGAATTGCTTTTCAGCTCCACAGTTCTGCAGGTTTTTAGTAAATATTCAATATTCGTGACTTTGCTATTCATTAAATGAATAGCTCTATGGAAATAATTCTGCTCATGAAAAAAAGGACATTTGCTTTTTCATTTTGTTTTATCCCGAAACATTTTAGACCTGCTTGAATGTATTTTTTGGATAGTTATATTATTATTAAACATTGCTCTGAATGTCACATCCATTCATTTATATAAACCATTAATGTGCAGGAGAATAACCAAAAGAATAACTTTGTCATTAGCTACAAAAAAAATAACAATTTAATTAAATCTCCCATAACAGATAACAATTATATTATAATTTGCATTCATATATATATATATATATATAGTGGAGAGGCAAATGTGAGAAGGCACTGTTGTGGCAATGAGAATGAATCTTTATGAGATATTGCGTCTAGGACAGATGAGACTTCTAAATGTTAAAGTAACACACAACAGTTGTAGGATTACCAAAAGTATTTAATGTATGCATACAAGAGTCCCCTCTCTAATAGAGTGGCCCAGATCATTGTGACACAGAGTGTTTTATCTCAGTTTGGCCCCCTCCCCGGGCATCCAAGACGAGATTAACTTAAGTTGGGCCTGACAGGAGATGAGAATCAGGAGATGACTTGAGGTGTTACTTCATGACCTCCCCACACCCCACCAGATCAAACATAGCATTGTCTTCCCGGGCGGGTCATCTGACCCCTTGACCACCCCCTGGAGTGGATAAAGGCATTGTAAAACATTTGGCATGATAAGACATCTGGCAGGATGTCATGTTATGCTAACTTGGATTTTTCTACCACAGCACCTCATCACATACAGGCATACAAAAACACTTGAGGGCATGTCAATAAAGCAGTTCAAGTGAAGGCTGGTTAATTGAAAGCAAACATCGCTGTTTACTTACATAAGTCAGGGAACAGTTCAGCCTGGATTTGCTTTCCGCTGCACCAACCTGACTTGTTTGTTTGCAACAAACCATATGGAAATTGTATTGATGCATTCCTTTCATGTTAGCAAACAATATGGGTGGTATGTATTATTCATCATACAATTCCAGATGCAGTCAAATCTACTGTGCAGTATTTTATTAGAAATCCTGGAAATATTTCATCTTGAATTTGTGAGATTAGTGTTTATTTACTTTGTTACATTTTTTTTTATTCACTCTGATAATTCAACAAATAACACATGTAATAAAACAACAGATCAAATTACATCTTGGTTTCCATTTGTATGCCATTCATGCCACAGTACACATTGAGATATAGGATTGGATGATGTATTTTTTATTTACAAGTCCATCATGAATTGACAGGGTTCGAAGTGGTGACATTTCTCACCTTTTATACCATGGCCCAGGTAAATACTCGATTCTGATTGGCTGGAGAGGTATGCAATATTTTTTGATACATCCACGGCCAGGACGCAAGCAGCCTCATCACTGGTCTAAAAATGAATGTGCAAAACGAAACGTTAGACACTGTCAACATGGACCGGACTCGGGGGGACTACGTTTAGAAAGCTTCCCCATTGCCATATCGTTACTAAGATCGTCTCTATTTACTGGAGTAATAAGGTAATGTCCGCATTCCATAAGAAATCTCATGTTAACTGACATTAGGCATTAGTCAGACCCAGGCATTAGTCAGACCCATATATTTCTCCGGTCATTTGCCGTTTGTTTACAGGCACACGCAAAGTAGTGCGAGCTAAAAGTTGTGCTTTTAAAACAGAATTACGCCAAAATATGAATCAACACCCTTATATTTTTATTAATTCGTAAGTGGCCATGGTATAACAGGATAATCCAGTGCATGTATCAAAAAATAATGCACTTCGCAGAGGCAAACTCCACGCGTCATGCATTATTATTCGCTACATGCACACCTCGTCGTGGATTATCCCTTACATAACAATGCAAATACTGACTGTGGTGTTGCTCCCATACAGTAAAAATTTTCAACTTGATGTCAGCTGAGGTTTAATTCAAAAAAGTAACATCTTACCAGACGTAAAGTCTGGTAAAACATCAATAACTTTGACAAATACTCATCACAGTTGGTTTTTTTTCCACATCTGCCTTCTAACGGAGTGGCACCGTTGTTGAAGCCATTCATCGATGGTCCTGGCCGGGCCCCACCACCAGATCCATTGCCTCTCGGGCGTCAATGCCTCTCCCATTCACTTTCTATAGGCCCTTTTCACAGTGATGTCAGTTAATTTCCGCCTTTAGCAGTTTATCTGTATTTCCATTTTACTGTCGCACCAAAGAAAATTCCAATAGTATCTGTCTCAGGAATGCTCAACAACAATTCAAAGTAATTTCGAAAGGTAAAGTTAAGACTAATAATGTTTACGTATTTGCCATCGTTTTTTTCTTGGTAACATTATCGATAATTTCCAATTTACCACTCTGTAACTGCCTCCGATGGTTAGGAAACTAGGCTAGCTAGCAGCAACAGGTAAAATATGCATTGCTGCCTGCCTATGCTGTAACAAGTTTAATTACGCTTTATGTTAAGCATTTACTTTTAAATGTATTTCGTAATTTCTACCAGTACAAGCGACTTGGTGAACTCCATGTTTCGGACCGGAAGTAAATATAACCCATTTCGAGTCAGAATGGAACATGTCTGACGTCATGTGAAAAGGGCCTATTGGAGGCGTTAATGCTTGGCGAAAATGATTATGGGATGGCTTGTGTGCGGATGGTGGCTTGCGGTGCATTGAAGTGGTGGGACAAAAGTTGAACTTCAGTTAACTTTATGCAAATGAGGTGCGTAGTGTGGCGCACATTTGGGCATGTGATTGGACAATCGACATTCAGTGAGTACTGGCGGACCAATGGGTCTGTGGCGGACTCATTTTGAGTTTCATTTCCTGGTTTTAAGCACTTCCACTGACAACTCCCACAGCAGGAACTAAAGAGGGCGAGGTGTGGTGCCACGCGATTGGTCGGGCCGGGCTGTTAATGGGGCTGGCGTCTGTGGTCTCAGACACTACTATTATCCGTCTCTTCTGCTGCCACTCCACATACACGTCCTTACGCTGTCTCTATCACTTTATACGGCCATATCGGTTCTAGTTTTGTTGTGTTTGATCAGCATGCAAAGCTGGTCTCGTCCTCCTTCTCGCCGTAGATGCCCCCTTCCACGTCACCCTCAACAACCGCTAAGCCGCCGTTGGTGGGTGGGGCGGCAGCGTCACTCAGCGTGCTCCGCAGCGTCACCCTGGTGACGCTGAACGAGTGCCCCCGGGGAGGTGGCTGGCGGGGCCAGTGGCACATGACCTCCTTGAACATCTCCCTGAAGCGCGTGGACATGAGGTTGTAGAGGATGGGGTTGACGGCGGAGCTGAGATAGAAGAAAACGCCGGAGAGCAGGTGGACGTACTGGAAGGTCTCCAGGTGGTTGATGGTCCAATCACTGATGAAGCTCCACATGAGGCGGTCTGTGTGAAACGGCGCCCAGCAGATGCCGAACACCACCACCAGGACAACTGGGGAAAGGAGAGATAGAGGGAGAGAGAGGGGGAGACAAAGAGAGCGACAGAGAGAGAGACAGAATGGGAGATAAAGAGAGAGACAGCAATAGAGATAGAGAAACAGAGAGGGAGAGAAAAAGACAGAGAGAGCGATAGAGACAGACAGAGAGAGAGAGAGAGAGAGAGAGAGAGAGAGAGAGAGAGAGAGAGAGAGAGAGCGGGAGAGAGAAAGAGAGAGATGAATGAATGAAATTGTATTGTATTTCACATACATAAATACTGTACGCTCTCTGCTGTGTATTGAAATGCTCTACAACAATTTTTCTTTTCACTAAATCTTAAAGGAGCGACAATTTCCCCAATAGCATTGCAGTATTGCATTCGATGCATCTGTGAATCTATTAAAAAACAGCATGCACTTTAAAAGGTACTTCTATAGCTGTCTGAGCTGTTAAGTGAACATAAAGTGAAAGTGGCCCAAAGCCACCCCTGTTGGCGCATTTTCTCTTTCTGTTTACAGAACAGCTGTTTCACTCATTCAATGAAACACTGTTTCCATGGGAAACAAAGCAACTTTTCCAAAATATATATGGAATATCTTCACTTCTGGATTGTAGTAACAAATACTGCAGTCACTGTGAATGCAATATTTGTGACGAGTGAGATTTGACATGATTCAAATAATTCTAATTAATAATAATAATAATCCTGTGTGTGGCGATATTCTCTGATTGGTTATAACGTCTTGTTTGTGTTGATATCATGTGCTTCATGGGGTTGCTTGTTGCATTTCCTTACATGGACCGGCCATGTCTCTTAGCCATCTGAAAATGTCAATGTCCCAAATTCTGGTCCCATGTGTATAACTTTGACCTTGATGCTTCTTCCCCTTGAGCAAAGTGGACGAATAATTCAGAGTACTAGTCACATTTGGAACAGCGAAACGTTTGCGCCAAAGGATATACTGCAAAAAGGATGACCCAAAATGTCAAACAGCTTGCCTTTGACATTTTACCATGCCCCCTCCCCCAGTCATTATTCAATAAGTGATGAATATTGTTTAACATGAAAAAAAGAAAAAGCAATTCAAAATGAGGTGAGGAGTGTCAGTACAATGCTTAATAGGAGTCCCTGCATAAGGAGATAAGACAGCGAGCAATAAATGTTTCCACCGTCCGCAGTCTGGTTGCTTAAAGCATCTTGCATGAATTGTTGAGTGCTTTTGACAGCCAGGGTCCTGTGAACAATGACATGTATCAGCTCAGCTCAGTGTCCTTTGATTTAAAGATAGCACAGGTTATAATTTACTGCTATTACCATCATATGCCATGAGGTATGGCTCCTTACCCTTATGTGACTTATCTCATAAATCAACATTTCAGGAAGATGTCGGGATGGCAAAACGGCTCTGTGTTTGAGCGATTATGTCAAAGAAAGTTCCCCCTCTTCCCCTTAGCACTCACAATAGCCCAACCTCTGAGTGGACTATAGGCTTTACTATGCTGGAAGTCATGCACTCCTTTCCTGCACCTACAACTAAGTCCCATCGAGGTGATTGATGAGGCTTCATGCAGATGTTTACATGGATGAATGTACACAAGGTATATGAAGAGTTTCAGCATGAACATTACAATATGCAATGTCATTCTCCATAGTAACGTTAATTCAAGCAATTACAATATGAATGCATCCTAATATTGTCCTCTGGTGCCATGAGAGATTTTGGGGAATTTGATTACCAAGTATAAACAGAAGTTATACTTAAGAATAGAATATAAACCCAATTTTTGAATGTCACATCTTTTAATGCTCAGTCAAAGATATGATTCGGCCCAGACTGTATGACCCCAATCATAATTTACTAAGTTCTTACTGACCCTGTCTGGCTTCATTTATGAAGCTGATACCGCGATATAAAATATAAGCCATTAAAGCTGCAATGTCATTTTTTTTACATTTAACGCACCAGTGCTCCCTATATCCACTCATGGCTCTCCACAGACCACAGCTAATTATAATCTTCATTATAAGTGGTGGCAATGTAATGGTTCAAACCAACATTAATACGTTCACTCCTTCATGCTAAAGCTCTGGTTCAACACAACCACCTCTCTTGATACTTACATAACATCTTTGTGACCTGACGATGGCGGGCTTTCTGCTGCTGTCTGCGGACGTTGCAGAAGCTCTCCTGGCCCGAGCTCGACTTAGCCTTGAAGACCTGCAGCATCTTCTCACGCTTTAGATGCAGGCCAATGAGCAGGTAGAGCACACTGATGGTGAGCATGGGCAGCACGAAGAACACCAGCGTGGTCACCTGGATGGTCAGGTTGTACCACTGAGTGCTCAACGGCATGCAGATGGCCGAGTCTGGCATGTCCATGGCGTTCGATGTGTTAACACCTGCGGCAGGGGATCGGCTGGGCAGGGTGGCGATGCCATGCAGGCTGGTGTTTGGCAGTGCACATAGAACAGAAACGCTCCACACAGTCAGGATGACCCGCTTGGCGTGGGTGCGCGTCACTACGTATTTTGCGCGCAGTGGGTGCACCACGGCGATGTAACGCTCCACGCTCAGTGCCGTCACGTTGAGGATGGAGGCGAAGCACACCATCTCGAACAGGAAGGTCTTGAAGTAGCAGCCACCCTTCCCCAGCAGGAATGGGTAGTTCTGCCACATCTCGTACAGCTCCAGCGGCATGCCCAGCAGCAGCACCAGCAGGTCCGAAACCGCCAAGCTGAACAGGTAGTAGTTGGTGGGAGTCCACATCACCTTGTTGCGGGTGATGACGGTGCATGTGAGCACGTTGCCGATGGCACCCACCAGGAAGATGGCGAGGTAGGTGAGGCAGACCGGGAGGAACATAGGAGAGCGACGGGTCCCCCGGTACTTCTCCAGATACTCTTCGTCTGTCAGACATGCATCTTCCAGCTCCATGTGACTCAGATTCAGGGCAGCCGTTAGGTTGTTGCAGCTTAATTGTGGCAGACAAGCAAAGCCATCTCGGCTGCCAGTCAGCTCAAAAGTACAATTGTAGCTCGACATAGTGCTGGGCTGCCCGGGGTAAGAATCTAAGAAATAAACATCAAAACAAATATCAACCAGGACTTGCTTCTTTGATGTACATTTTTATTTTTTTGTGCAGATGTACCTCTGTGGCTAAATAAATAAAATTTAAACAGCTGTCTTAAAATAGAAAGCATTCCTAGCACAGGTTAATAAGAAATGATGCTGATGTGAACATTTGCTGATGTGAACATTTGCAAGGATTATGACGGGGATGTTCAAAGGGATTTCATCATGGCTTTTGCACTTGGTGTGACATTGCAGAGCTAATGATATCTTCCATTATGTCAAATGCATTTCCAATGACCAACATAGAGCATATGCTTTGCTATATGCATATGTCAGGGACTAATTTGGTAGGTCTCATTTGCAAGGCATCAAGGTAGTGCAATTCAAAGTATGGCAAGTACCAATCAAGCACAATGAACATTTTAGGCGATAACAGATGGCTGTTTTTGGCTGGACCGGCAGGCCAGCCCTATATCTGCGTCACTGAGTGAGCGAGTGAGTGAGTGATAGAGTTACACCATTGGTCGGAGTGAGTGATGACATGGTTGTTGTTTCCCCATTGGGTGTTGCTCTTTCGAAATAAATTGGCACACACAGTCCTCTCTTACATCCTCAGAGAGCGCTTACAAGCACTCTGTTTATTGACAGCTCGATAGATCGAGCTGTCAATAAACAGAGCGCAAAGGACGGACTCACGGTCCAGCCACATGCTAGGTTTTGAGCTATTTTTTTTAGGCATTGGAAATATTCACGGACAGATAGACAGCAGAAACCTCACATATGTTACTTGTCTTGTGTTATTTTGACCTCTCTAAACTCTGTTTTGAGTTGCAGCTGGAGAGTAGGCTTCGACAAGCAAGGTAACACATACAGGATTGGAAAGGACACCAGAGTAGAAAAACTAAACTTGGACACAGAGGATAGAACCAGACCCAAAATAAAAGGATATCAATATACTGGCATACATGCTGATCTGAAAAATAGGTACTTTTGGTGACACTGCTTCATCTCCCTCATCGATTTACTATGGGGTTCTTCAAGGTACAATTCTTGGACCACTGCTTTGCTTTATTCACCGTGCTTCCTCTTGGTGATGTCATTGGCAACTGCAATGTTAACTTTCACTGTTATGCAGATGATCCAGTGACCGGCTACCATAACTAGTTCCCAAATGGTCAAATCAATTAATGTCTGACATCAAAAGCTGTACATCAACAACTTTCTTCACCTTAAACAAGCTGATGTAATTCTATTATACCCTCTTTCAAATATAACTCACATCTTAGTGAATTATTTACCAATGGCTCAAGTACACCACCACAGAAAGTTTTTGCTATTCAAGAACTATCGCTATACTGCCTGTATATTTCCTTGTATGATCGCCTTAGACTGAAATACATTCTGAAACATCAGCTTCCAACATATGCAAAAATGAAAATGTGACCAAGTCACTCCTGCATTAGCTTCATTACTCTGTCCAGAGTAATACCAGTCACCTTTTGGATAGATTTCTAAATTATTGAAACTGTAAAAGCTTTCATGGCAAGACCTCGGCTAGCCCCTCCCTTCATCTCAAACATCTAATCTGCTTATGAGCAAGGATACAGCCAGATCCCTTTGCGGTGCTGTCCACGCAGAAGCATCTACTCTGTTAGGGCTTCCAAACATTACAGTCTGTCAGAGAAGATCAGCTTTGCAGATTCAGCCATTTCATGACACTGCTCAAAAAACGTATTTAGAGAAAAAAGCTTTTATTTTTGGGCAAATGTTCAAAGGTTTTGCTGCGACCCGCATTGAATATTTGATTTTGTATTTAATTATTTAATGCGTTATAATTATATAATTATTTTATATAATATTTAATAAAATGGGATGTTGTATTGAACAGTGTATATGTATTATTAGTATGAATTGTATTATTAGGAACATGGAACATGTTTTATGTCTTCTATGTGACCTTGTTGTTCTCCCAGTAATAGACTTTGGTGTCAGTGACACAATTCGGAAGTGTACTACTGTTATACTGCACTGTTTTACAAATGCCATTGAGAAGGTTTTCCTTACTTCCGCTGGAGATAATGGTGATGGATTAATTCAAGGGGGCATTGTGTGGTAGACCCCAGACTTTAATCAAGCGGGGTGAAAAAAATCAGTTATCCACTTCTCCAGGCTCACATTAGCATTTTTCAAACATTTGCAGGTGAATAGTACTTGTGCTGCTGCTAGTGCAGCCGCCACCATGCTCTCTCTCGGATAGTAAAGGATGTCTCTAATCTGAAGATTAGGGTCCCTAGTGTCTCGCGTGCCGACCAGCTGCTGTTCCCGGGCCTGGTTCTGCACATATTTGTTTAGCTCATAAACAAGAAGAAGCATTTCAAGGAATTACACAGGCTTCTTCATAAATATAAGTATGCTAGTGTGATAAACGTTTTTAATGATTTTGAATAATTACAAACACAACCCTTAATACATCTAATCCTGAAATCTGGTAAATGTCCTCTTTTCACACCTCATCTCAGATTATGTATTTATACTATATGAGTGTGTGCTTGTGTGTGTATAGCCTATGTGTTGTATATTTTCTGTTTACATTATAGTTTTGTTCTTTATTTCTTGTGTAAGTAATTGCTGAGTTAGAATAGGGTCTGATTCATAGTCTTGATTGGATTGAAATAGAACAATGTTGCTATCATCTGAATATGAGCTTGATGGTTGCAGATGGTAGCCAGGTACAATTTCCCCACTGTTAGGCAGAAAGACCAGACACACGCATACACTCACTCACACACATGCACGCACACACACGCACACACACGCACGCATGCACGCATGTATCACACATGCACACACACACACAGATGTATGTATACTGTATGTATACTGTATGAGTTTGTATGTGTGTGTGTGTGTATATGTGTTGTATCTATTTTGTTTACATTATAGCTTTGGTATATATTTATTGTAAGCGTAAAGTAATTCTGGATGAGTAAGAATACAGTTTGATTTATACTTGGATCAAAATGGAACAATGTTGCTGTCATCTAAATATGAGCTTGATGGTTGCAGATGGTAGCCAGGTACAATTTATATCAAACCTTTGACAGTGTGACATTGTGCCCACTCAGAAAGACCACTTTACTTAACGAACATGTCAAACGCAGCTCATTGTAAGAAACACCTCCATCATCTAGAATAAAGTATTTTATGCTTCTCAAAAACAGAAAGTTACACTCTTCAAATTGTAAGCCATAACACCTGCCACCTGTATTAGTTCATGAATATTTCAGTTTATAGGTTATGCAGTGATCCATCCAACAAACCCTACTCTCATATCACCAACAAAGATTTTTTTCCAACATATATTTCTGGAAAAAATATGCAAAAAATGAAATAATAATACTAATTATTAATAATTGTATATTATTATTATTAGTAGTAGTAATAATAATAACAATAATGAGAAGATTAAAAAATATATATATAAACACAAACCCCAATGTATAAACTGCAATCCCTACATGTAATCACATGTGGTACATAATACATATGACTCCATTTTATGTACACGAAAAGAAATAGATCCATATATAGTCTAGCTTTTGAAACAGCCATTTTGTTAAAGTCGTATCATAAAGTTCCAATTAATAATAATAAAAAACACACACACAGGGCACAGCAGAAATTCTTCCTTATTGAATGTCTAATAATAGATGTATAGATTTAGCCTTACCTGCTGGTATGTGGTTGTGTGCTGTCCTTCTGTCTGGATGTGATGTTAACTGCAGGGGACTCGCTTGTGACTACCTGCTTTATTCTACTGCTCCCAGAGTCCATTCATCTGCTCCAGCACTCTGATTCTGCCCTAACACCCAAGTGCTGCTGACGCTCACTCAGATCCCCCCACCTTCCCCTCTCTCTCTCTCTCTCTCTCTCTCGCTCTCTTACTCACTTACACACATGTATCTAACCAACACACACACACACACCCTTCTATAGTAAGATATATAAGAGCCGATCATTTTGCTTTTAAACCCTGTGCATCTCATCTTAATCACTCGCATGCCCCCCCACCAGCCCGCACACGCACACGCGCGCGCGCGCACACACACACACACACACACACACACACACACACACACACACACACACATTTCTATAGTAAGACACATGGACTTTATTCTGTAAGTTGATTCAATCTACGGTATGGGTACTGAAAAGGTCCTTACTACAGGTGTTTTTTGCCCCCCCACCACCCCCCACACACATACACACGCACACACATGCACGCACACACACACGCACAGGTTTTACAGAGTTTAATGGATGGTTATTCCCTCCTCTTGTCAAAACACTCAGTAAACAACAGAAATGGTTTCTCTCATAATGGATCTGTACATGTTTGAATGTCAATCCAATCCCTAAGCAATAAAAGACTGTGACAGGTCTGTCGCTCTGAACCTTTAACGTTCGAAGCACCACAGGATACATTTATCTTTCATCCACTTTATTCGCCATGTTTTCCTCCTGAATAAGTTGTTTGTATTCCAGCACCACGGCTTTGTGTGATAATGCACATCAATAAACATTTTGTCATCAATAATAATCTTTTCAGCATAACCGGGAAATATTCGTTGAAAGGTTTTATAAAAATGGATCAAAAAATGGTTATTTCTCATAGCATTTTAGATTAATTTAACTATATTTTTAGACTGTCCCTCAGACACAACTGACAGGTATTAATGTTCATTAAAAAACTATCCATTGTTGCACTAATGTCAAACTCAAACATTACTACACATATGGGGTTAATTGGCTAAGCCTGATCAATGTATACACCCAAACACATGTTTTGTTCTAAAGTTTAAAATGACATGGGTTTGCAATTGTTTTCAAAGTCTAACACTTGCAACACTTGTCTTAAGTAATGTACTACCTGTCCTATGTACTAAATCACAAGTTAATTGTAAGCTATCCTGGTCACAGGCAGAACCACAGAGAGCATTTCAGTCTGTAAATTTCCTATTTCACAGGTAAACAAGTTGCTTAGCAGGTGTTTATAAAGCATCCATGGCCTCTTTTTAAAGGCAACATGGTGAGAGAATGATTCCACCAGCAGCTAGGTGTCATGTAACGTGTCTATTCCCACTGAATGATTAAACAGAGATGTTCCCAATGCTGCAGGTTAATGTTAATAATGTGCACCGACAGGCCTTGTTTACATGAGCGTTTTGAATCTCTGTTCAAAGCTCAAATTGTGTTGAAAAGTTGTGAGATCATGATGCAAAGGGAATTGTTTTCCTCCATCTAATAAGGCAGGAAATGGTTGTACGAGAGATGTAGACCAGTGGTTCTCAAACTATTTTTTACCAATGTACCCCCCTCTCAGATATTTTTTCATCAAAATACCCCTTTCACCAGCAGAAAACATTTTTTTGGGGGGGAAAACTGTTGAAATAAATGTATATTTTGTTATTTAGTGTGAACATGAACAGATGGTGCAAATACTTTCCAGAATTTACTTAATTTTATTAAGGTGCTATTCAGATTCAACAAACTGTATTACGGTGGCATTATTTTACAATTGTTCATAACCAATATTAAAACAATAAAAAGGACACTTTTTTAGAAATGTTCCAAGTACCCCCTGCACTCGTTCAAAATACACCTAGAGGTAGTTTGAACCCCATGAGAAACACTGATGTTGACAACCACATCCGGAGGTGGTTTACACTACATCCAAAGGTTGTAGAATATTAATTTTTCTCTGGCGTAAACAAGGCCATGGACTCCATAGGCCAGAGCTACGACTGTTTCTGGTTCCTGAAAAACGACCTTGGATGGGAGAACGGAGATCACAGACGGCTTCCCCACTTGCCCTCAGGGTCATGTATACAGTATACACGTACACATGTTTCCCTTTCGCCAAACAATACTGGTTCATAATAAGGACACCAAACACACACACACACACACACACACACACACACAAAATCGGATAAACAAAGCTAATAAGCTAGGTTAAATGATAAGCTAAAATAAGATAAGACAACTCAAATTAAATCTCCTGGTGAGTTCAAAACAACTGCCATTACAACCCCAAATCCTACAATATGTTATCTCACCACTGTCTACTGCACACTGCCTTTGATTATTTCAAAGTAATCATTAGGATTATGAATATTATCATATATTTAATACATTTGAGTTACTTGCTCAAGGATGCCTCCCCCAGCCTGACTCTGATCAAACCAATCAAGCCAGCCAGCCGGGGGAGGAGTTGTGTTCTTACTGCAGCAGGCAGACCTCCTATAGCGCTCCTTAGTACAATGTAGCTGTAGTAGTCTGTTGCTATAGGAGCTTCTCTGCTCTGCCACAGTGTCATGTAGGGGAGGGATTGTCCATGATGGCCAGGAGTTTGGTCCTCATCCTTCTATTGGCCACCTGCTCCACAGTAAAGCTGATTCTGCCCTTGGCGTCAAACCTGGACAAAACCAGCTTTCCTAATAAGCTTGTTCAGCCTCTTGGTGTCACCCTCCTTGATGCTGCCCCCCCAGCATACCATCGCCTACAGCACCGTGCCGGCCACCATTGACTGGCTTTACCAGTCAATCAGTACGTTTACATGCACAGAATAAACCCGATTAAAGCCATTGCTCGTCTATGCTCCGCAACTGGTCAACTGCAATTGTCCGCGTATACATGGCGGCGAGTAATCCGATTCATTGGCCGGAGCATGTCATACCCCGGTACGATAGGTGGCGCTGTGCCCATTTCAACTAGTGGTAGTAGAGCCACCGGTTGACCCCTTTACGTCACCAGCAACAACAAACTCATTCGAGAAAGCGATGTTTCAGCAGACAGCTGTCAGTTCACTTCGGGTGATAATCATTTCTCCGCCGCTCCACTGTTCCTCTCGGTCGTATGCCGACTCGGTCGTCCGCGGAGCGGTCCGCATACGACCGAGAGGAACAGCGGAGCGTCGGAGAAACGATATGGACCCGAAGTGAACTGACAGCTGTCTGCTGAAACATCGCTTTCTCCTCCATGTCGCGTTTCAGTCTGGACTTCAGAGAGTCAAAGCCAAAGTTAATTTCCCCCAATTCCTTTTCCCCATGGCCGAGATAAACCCGACTAGGAGTCTTTACTTGTTGTGGACCAGAGAGTCGGAGAACCCGACGCAGTCTGTAAGATTCATATATCAGAGAATGCCGCCGTCAGTTCGGCCGCGGCGCAATGAATGAATAAAGATCGTAGTTATTTTACAACCTCGTTGATGAGCAACATTTAGAAAAACATGGACTTTAAATTCAGCCTTGGGTTAAATCGAAGCGTAGTGTGTACTGAATGCACGTTGATGAAGATACACTCCTATAGGCACGGCACCGCTTCCTCCATCTTCTGCGCCAGCTTTTTAAATAAATCGCCGACCCAAAGTTAGTTGACAGCTGTCTACTGAAAACATATTTCTCCCACCAGAACTGCCCTGAATGAATGAATAAAGGTCGTAAACACGTCGGGAGAAAAAAACATTTATTTTGACAGATGTGCCCGAAGTCACTACTTTACAACCTCGTTGATGACCCACATTTAGAAAAACATACTTTTAATTCAGCCTTAGGTGAAATGGAAGCGTAGTGTCCGCGTGCTTCCACCTTTAATGAATGCATGCCATGCGCGCTCCCGCGGCCGGGACACAATTCTTATAGCGCCACCTTTTTAAATAAATCGCCGTTTCTCGTTATCCCTTATCCGACGGCGACAACAACAACAACAACAAGACTATCGTCTCCTTCTACTTCCGGTTCACGGCCCCGGGAAAAGATCTCGAGCATGCGCAGAACGCAATTCAATGGATAATCCAATGGATCGCATAATCTAGGGGTCTTAACCTGATAATGAGAGGGTCGACTCGAACCGATTTTAACCTGATTAAGGTGTATACATGCATCTTAGTAATCCAATCATTGTTGGGTTAAGCCAAAAAGTCGACTTTCTTGAGTGTCATGTAAACGCACTGAGTGTCCTGCACATGCCAAAGGAACTGAGCCTCCCCAGGAAATAAAGCCGGCTCTGGCCCCTCTTGTACAGGACATCTGTGTTACCAGACTAGTCCAGTTGGTTGTCCAGGTGCACCCCCAGGTACTTTCGGACTATCTCCACATCCTCTCCCTGAATGGAAACAGGAGACAGGGGACCCCCTAAAGTCCACCCTCATTTCCTTAGTCTTGCTGATGTTGAGTAGCAGGCTCATACCACAGGTGTCCCTGCTCTCCTTCAGCTTAAAAATGCATTTCTGCTGCTGCTCACATGTGAAAAACAATTATTGATATTAGTAGACTTTCTTATGCCATTATAAACAGTGACAGACTAGACATTGCTCAATAAATAATTGTTTGTTTTTTTTAAAAAGAGAAAAAAAAAAGAGACCACTGACATTTCAATGATGTCACGTCTGCATACTCTTCTAGCATCAAACTAAATTGTACTTTGTTAAATTTGTGGAGGTACTAAATAATTAGTATTAGAGTTGAGCCGGATACTCGGCTGAAACGAGTATCCGGTACGGATAAAGCCGAGTATGAGTATTATACGAGTAATACGAGTCAATATCTGTGCTCGGATTGAATGAAAATCCTCATTGGGTAGCTGACTGTGTCAGCGTTCTGTGATAGGCTACAGCGCCCCTCCCCTACACAATGCAGATGTGTTGTTGTGTCCCACTCTGATCACTCACACACAGAACAACTCTCTTAGCCTGGTTCCGCCCGCCTCCGTACTTCCGCTCAATTTTCATTTCACTTCAGTACTAGGTCTGGGAGTGCTGTATGTTAGAACGATTTCTTTTCCGTCAAGTTTGTCCTTCCAATCAGCGAACAGGAGGCGCTGTAGTGCTGTTCTTTGTTCTTGTAATGACAACCATGACCCATACTGTGCGTTTAATAATTCAACACTCAAGTATATCCAGTGCAATGTCTTCCTAGACACACGTGCCGAACTCCAGGAAATTGGGCACTATTCTATGTACCCCAGCCTGATCAGGTCGGGGCGCTCCACTGTCCCCTGAACACTCTCAGGTACACCCGGTCACCTGTCTCCACCCTCCTTGGTGGTTCGTCCTTCGGCTCTGAAATTCTGTTTCTCAGAAATGTTGTTAGTTTCTTGAATGTCCCATTCACTCTTTCCACCATTCCTTGTGACTGAGAATGAAACCTAACCGCTGTTTGATGGGTAACTGCTGCACCACCTGGCGTTGACGCTGTATTTTTGACACGGCGGTGGAAAAAGCTAACAAGTAAAGATATTAAACACAGTATAACAACATTAGGCGTTGGCGTTTGCATGGTAATCCCAAGTCTTTTGCAAGGTAATTCCCAATTTTCTATGTCAATAAACTATCTAGCTTGTGCATTAGATCCTTTCCCAACAGATTGCTGAAGTATTTCCCAATGATTACTTTAACCAGGTCATTGCAAATGTTCAAAGAACATTTGTCTGACTTAAGCCAATTCGACAATTAAACGTAAAACAAAAACAAAAAAATCAAAATCAAAATCAAAATGCAATCTATTTCAACAAAACACATGGAAAGCAAGATATGGCTGTTTCCAAAGGCCGAACTCTACGCCCAGCGCGCAGATGGCGTTTAGATTTTACGACTAAGATAACCTCAAGGTCCCAGGTCATGGGAGAGAGCTGTTAACGTAAACAATTAGCACTTAGGGATGTCTGTTTGTCTCCTTTAATTTACGCCTTTAGCCTTTAGGTTTATCTATGTCTCTAAGTTGTAAGAGGACACCTCTGTGTTCCTCTCCTAAAGCAGATGCATTCTTTATGAGGATGAGTGAATATGATGAACAAAAAAATATTCCCCCCTTGGAAATACACTACATATTCCCCCCTCGTGACTTCGAAGAAGTCACGCAAAACTAACGCAAAGTTAAGCATGTTGCATTCATTCTTCCCGCTTGTATCGTCCTATACAGTATATTGATGATAGTAACATAAAATATATATATATATGACAGTGATTCTAGGTCCTAGTTTATCAAGCTTTTTGGAACAACTATTTTAGTCTTCTAGCGTTACCTTTGAATCTTATGCCCACATTATTTTATTTACTTTTAGACTAGGTAAACTATTCAATTGTTCTAATAAGGCCAAATTCATGAGCTAGTCTCGCCCCACCGCAAGAGCTCTTCCCAGTTACACTTTCAGCAGCTGAAGAGAGGTCTGTCCGGGTCGGGTTACCATCATCCAGTCGAAAACCACCTCTAGGAGATGAAAAAAGAGTATCATGACGGTTTCCTAATCTAGAGAAGTTCTCACCCACCAGCCAATCAGGATGAAGCACTTCTCTGCAATCCAATCACTGTCAATGCACAACAAATCATCATTACAGAGTGTTAACAACTGTCAACATCAATCACTTGTAAATAAATCAATCATTAAAGGAATCAAAAAGAAAATAGAAAATATAGAGCATAAAAACACATCACATTCAGATAAGACTGTCAGCCATGTTGCCTCCTAGTATGAAACTTATGATCAACTGCTGGTAACAGGAAGCAATGTTCCTGCTGTTCATTTCGTGTATGCAGTCCATTTCAATGTCCAGATATGAGTCTCTGAGTCCATTTAGGGCAGGAGCCCAAGATCAACTGTCCTCTCTCTAATGGACCCCCCTCCATTGTCCTGAGGGGAAGAGAGACCAGAACCAACCAGTATCTTTGCAGAAAAACATCTAACACAATACAACAAACAATATGTAGACAGTTGTCTCTATTGTGGAATTATAGATCAAGCGTGTCCAAATCCTGAATGAACTTATATCGTTACTAATCTAAGTAGTTCAAACCATATGTGAAAGTTATATCAAAACAAACGTGCATACAAAGGTGAGTCAAACAATAGGTGAATATGGTGAATGAAGTGAAAATTGAATATATATGTAGTCACACAGTCATTGAATAGTCATGAGTAATTTTGAGTACGTAAAATGGGTACACCTCAAACAAACCAACCTCAATTTTCTCATTGTCATCGTCCAAGTCATCTCTAATTATCAAATGGCACCTGTGTGTGTGTCCCAGGCATGGGCGTCACCATAATATAATTGGGGGGGGACACGTCCCCCCCACCCTTGCAAAAAAGTCGTTTGGACCCCCCCACATTTGCCATCAAAAATATTAGTGCATGACTGGTCTACTAGTCCAGCGCTCTCTCCATTGCTTCACAATCAAATCCGTTCCACTTTATCAGTAGGGGGAATACCCATATAAATAGAAATCCACTCCGCGTTTTCCTGTTTTTTTTAACACACAAAGCAGCATCACGCACGCATTCAAAACACGCATGTACACGCACGCACGCAAGCCTATGTTGAGAGTCGGATCAACGACAGCGGTAGACTTCAGAAACACAGACTGAACGCTGAACAGTCACTTCAGTCCTCTGTGTATTAGTGTTGTCACGATACCACAATTATCGCTTCGATACCGATACCAAGTTGAGAATTGCGATTTCGATACTTTTCCTGGACAAGGAGAAACACTCTCGAATAACATTGTTGTGCTTTACCGCGGCGCCAGTGTGAAGTGCAAAACACACTGGCGCCGCAGCCAGGGCTGGACTGGCCATCGGCCCACCGGGCGATGCACATCTTTGGGCCGGCCCAGGACTGTCATAATATATATATATATTTTTTAAAGTCATTTGTCCTAACCAGAGGCGGTGTGTTACGATCGCCCCCCCCCCCCCCCGTCGCTCGTAGGTCCAGGGTGTGTTACCATCGCGCGCAACCCCCCCGCCCCCCCCACCGGTCGTAGGTCCGGGTGGGTTACGATCGCAACACTACTGTGTATTACACCAGAACATAATAGTAGTCAGTAATTGCAGACCATGCCAGCTCCAAGGAAAATCAATGAAAGAGGGAGATCATTTGAAATCTGAAAACATGGTAAAATGCACCAGAATGCGGGAAATTGCATCTACTTCTTTCAAATTTTTCTGGGGGAGGACCCCCAAACCCCCCGTCAAAATATGTCCCCCCCACTTTCAAAAAGCTGGTGACGCCCTTGGTCCCAGGTAAAAACACTCCGGCCCATCTAAGAATCATAGCCTTAGCAACGGTCAGCAGTATTGAGCAAAAACAAAACATTGTACACAAAGACAAGACAATTGACACCACATTATGGAGATAAACTGAGCAAATGGACTTGTTTAATTGCTACACCCCAACACTGCGTATCAGGTGTTTGCATTGTAATAACTACCGCGCTCCCGCAGCGTCCTTTTAGGGCGGGTCCCACTACCTCATTTGGTGAGGGGGGAATTTCCCTGAACTGTAACAGTCCCCAGCGCTGGTTGACCCCTGGACTACTGTGGACGAGCGGTAGAGGAGATAACTTCTTATTTAAATGGATAGTATCCAACTTAAATGAGCTGTTGGTCTGCTAATTGTCCTACAAAACACTAAAACACTGTTACCCACATTTATAAAACAAATACACAAAGAAAACAAATCAACAGGAAACAAAAAACAAATAACAGACATAAATACATAGTTGACCTCTACATATGTATTTTCTATGTCCCAACAGATCTTTAACCGTTCTAATGTTCGCAGCGCTTTCTTTATTATGTTTCATTATGTCTATTATTATTATTATTATTACTATTATTATTATCATTAACATCATTATTATTATTATTACCACTACTATTATAGGGTAAACCCATCATCACCACTTACTAGGTGAGTCAATCTATGAAAAAAAGGGCTTAACCCCAAAAAAATTGATACAAAAGGTTTTTCAATGGATTCTAGTAGTATTTGGTGTGCTGAATAACATACTAAAAGTATACCAAAATATACCTCCCAGAAAGCCCTCATTTCCAAGATGGCGGCCGAAATGGCGGCGGGGAGCTTCAAATGGCTATATCTCAAATTGAAAGAATGTTGCAAAGGAATTTTCAACTGATTCTGGTACCTCTGGACATGCTTACGAACATACTAAAAATCTAGGAAAATACACCTTCCGGAAAGGCTTCATTTTCAAGATGGCGTCCAAAATGGTGGCCGGCCAAGCTTAAAATGGCTATACAGTATATCTCAATAGAAAAAGATTATTCGAATGATTTTTCACTTGATTCTGGTACCTGCAAATATGCTTATGAACATACTAACAATCTAGGAAAATATACCTCCCAGAAAGGCTTCATTTTCATAATGGCGTCCAAAATGGCGGCCGGGAGCTTAGAATGGCTATATCTCAAATGGAAAATGTTACAAAATAATGTTTCAACTGATTCTGGTACCTCTATACATTAAGAATGTGCGACAAATCTAGGTAAATATAACTGCTAGAAAGGCATCATTTTCAAAATGACTGCCTGTGAGCTTACATTGGTTAAATGGTTAAAATTGGTTACTATTCAAACTAGAAAGGTGGTGTTGGTGTTGAACAACATAAATGCCACACTTATTGTGGTCTTTATTCATCATCATCTTCGGGCTCCTCTGGAAGAAACTTATGTTATGTGGATTGTCACATTCCTTAAGTTGACATGGTCCACAGACAGTAGTACAAGGTAGTCCATATTTTCTGCAAGAGCAGCGGAGTGTCTTGCAGGCAGTGGTACAGTTACAATGAATGACCTTCAAGAGACTGTCTGGAGCAACATTCATTGTTGACATGAGTGGGACAAATCTATTGTCCTGCAGGCTCCACCCCCAGTTCAGGGCATCCATACCATCTTCTGTTCCCATCCAGACCATGACCTGGTAGTATGCTCTACGACAGTGAAATTTGGTCGCAGATTCAGTTGGTGGCAGACGTTCAGGCGTTACAGTTGATGAAGCTGAGACAACCTTCTTGCTGAAAATGTTATATCGCATTGCTGCAAGGGAATCTGTGCACTTTCCACCAAAGAGGACAGCCATTACTTGGCACCCAAGGTCATCGATCAGCTCTGTGGTCTGGTTTGGGACAATGAATGCATTGGCACAAGATCGAAGGACAGGATCCCCTTTTACAAGCTTCTGGAAAGCAGTCTTTTTGCCAACCCCGAAGATCCGAGAAGTTGTGTCACAACCAGTGAGAGCATGGATGAACATCAACTGAGAACACACATCATGTCCAAGTACTTCTTTTAAATGGTTTACGGCATACACTTTAAAACTGCCATCAGCTTTTGACTTGTCTGATCTGAAATAAACACCCTTACTATCTCTCTGTGCATAGTGAAGTAGTAAGACAAGGAGATCTGTATCTTCTCCAATCAGCGTAGTGATGTGAAGAAGAGATGATTCCACTGCGGCCCTTACGATGTCTACATCAGCATCTCCAATTGAATTGACCACAGTGCAACCCCTTTCTTTCAGTTCATCGCTTATCATTTGGATCAGCCTCTGATTATTCAGATCTCTTGACAGGAACTCCTCCTTCTTACCTGAGAACTCTGTCTCAGCAGTGAAGTTGACAATGGGATGAATATTGTTTCCTCTTCTTTGATGTGTGTTGTCTTTAATGGATGGCCCATCCCCATAGCCATCGAACACAATGGTTGTAGCTGAGCCATAATGTTGGATGGTGAAGTCTGCATATGACTGCGCAATTTTACCATAGCTTTGTCCGTGCTTCCATGGTATTCGGTGAAGGAGTGAACCTCCATCAAGAACATAATGATCTGTTTCTGGTACAGTATCTAGGATTGCATCACTTGCATGATCACAGATTGTGTGTGCAAGTTGTGGTTTATCAGCCTTGCGGAAGATGTTTCCAGCTTCAAAGAGGGCAGGAGGGAAAGGACTGAGTTCTGTTGTGATGTTCTTTGAGGAAGAAGGCCGCCGACACAGGATCGCTTTTAACTCACTTTATTTGTTTAGCTTTAGGTCTATTATCTATGAAGCAAATGGAGGGGAATTGTATCATTCACGCGTGGAGCGACTCTAAGCTGAATATCTAACAGATACGCTGCCTCTAGAGTTTCTGACCTCCCCCCTGCTTGTGCCCTCGATAGTACCTGGGCAGGCGTGCCCTCTATGACGTTTAATATACTCTGATTGGCTAGAGTTGAGCGCCCGCCCCCAGTGTATTATGTGCTGCCATCTAGTGGCCAGGTGCGGTTAATACAGCTTATATTTGTTTCTGTTCCCTAGTGGCTATGTGTAGATATTACAGCTTATGTATTTGTTCCTGTTCCCTTGTGGCTATGTGAGCATATTACAGCCTGTTGATACATATGCTGTTATTTATTCGTAACAGTTCGTAACGCATAACCTCCTCCAATGATATTTATTTCAGATCAGACAAGTCAAAAGCTGATGGCAGTTTTAAAGTGTATGCCGTAAACCATTTAAAAGAAGTACTTGGACATGATGTGTGTTCTCAGTTGATGTTCATCCATGCTCTCACTGGCTGTGACACAACTTCTCGGATCTTCGGGGTTGGCAAAAAGACTGCTTTCCAGAAGCTTCTAAAAGGGGATCCTGTCCTTCGATCTTGTGCCAATGCATTCATTGTCCCAAGCCAGACCACAGAGCTGATCGATGACCTTGGGTGCCAAGTAGGGATGGGAATCGATTAGATTTTTACGATTCCGATTCCATGATCGCGGCTTTAGTTCCCCGTGTCTGATCGCTGTAATTCGGAGCGTGAATATCGGTTGAATATCTAATATCTTTCTAACTTTAAAAAACACTTTAGTATTGTTTAAGCCGATAGTCGCACATCCCTCGTAACTACGCCGTGAAGGTGAACCCTCCCGGACTCCGCTATTAACATGAACCGCTCCGCCGGAGGAGCCGCACATCCACACGCACCGGACACCAGAATACAAACACACGTTTTCCATTTGATTGCTTTTAAATAAAGTTGTGTGCAGTTATACGGTTAAATACGATTATTGATTAATGACCGATCGCGTACTGCGGTCAAGACAGCCGTCTCTCGGTTTCGCGTGGTCAAGCCAGCCGCTCCAACATTTTCAATACTTCCATAACTGTGACATTTTAGCAAAACGTTCAGCCTCATATATGTTTTCTGACTAAGGTATTGCTTTTAGATAGTTCATGCAATTGTTTCTAAATGTGTGGCTCATCTTTTTGTCGCGAGCCTTTTCCGAGCGCCGGCCGCATATTGTATCGGCATATGTCGGCCTTTTTTCCCTTTTTTTCAAAACAGTTATACAGTTTAATGCCCACTTTTACTGCCGTGTTTGATTATTGTTGGCCGATACGTAGGCTACTTATTGTAATTGGAATACAGATTTAGTCTGCTGGCTGCACTGGAGTCGCTACGCAACGTGCGTGGTGACGTCATTCGCGTCCACTGGAATCGATAAGGGAATCGTTTGCAAAATTGGCAAACGATTCCAAGGAATTGAAATACTGGGAACCGGTTCTCAACAAGAACCGGTTTTCGATTCCCATCCCTAGTGCCAAGTAATGGCTGTCCTCTTTGGTGGAAAGTGCACAGATTCCCTTGCAGCAATGCGATATAACATTTTCAGCAAGAAGGTTGTCTCAGCTTCATCAACTGTAACGCCTGAACGTCTGCCACCAACTGAATCTGCGACCAAATTTCACTGTCGTAGAGCATACTACCAGGTCATGGTCTGGATGGGAACAGAAGATGGTATGGATGCCCTGAACTGGGGGTGGTGCCTGCAGGACAATAGATTTGTCCCACTCATGTCAACAATGAATGTTGCTCCAGACAGTCTCTTGAAGGTCATTCATTGTAACTGTACCACTG
Source organism: Merluccius polli (assembly GCA_030340625.1). Lineage (NCBI taxonomy): Eukaryota > Metazoa > Chordata > Actinopteri > Gadiformes > Merlucciidae > Merluccius > Merluccius polli. The sequence goes on from JAOPHQ010003994.1 coordinate 177,477, forward strand.
CCTGCAAGACACTCGTAATGTGACAATCCACATAACAAGTTTCTTCCAGAGGAGCCCGAAGATGATGATGAATAAAGACCACAATAAGTGTGGCATTTATGTTGTTCAACACCAACACCACCTTTCTAGTTTGAATAGTAACCAATTTTAACCATTTAACCAATGTAAGCTCATAGGCAGTCATTTTGAAAATGATGCCTTTCTAGCAGTTATATTTACCTAGATTTGTCACACATTCTTAATGTATAGAGGTACCAGAATCAGTTGAAACATTCTTTTGTAACATTTTCCATTTGAGATATAGCCATTCTAAGCTCCCGGCCGCCATTTTGGACGCCATTATGAAAATTAAGCCTTTCTGGGAGGTATATTTTCCTAGATTGTTAGTATGTTCATAAGCATATTTGCAGGTACCAGAATCAAGTGAAAAATCATTCGAATAATCTTTTTCTATTGAGATATATAGCCATTTTAAGCTTGGCCGGCCACCATTTTGGACGCCATCTTGAAAATGAAGCCTTTCCGGAAGGTGTATTTTCCTAGATTTTTAGTATGTTCGTAAGCATGTCCAATAGGTACCAGAATCAGTTGAAAATTCCTTTGCAACATTCTTTCAATTTGAGATATAGCCATTTCAAGCTCCCCGCCGCCATTTCGGCCGCCATCTTGGAAATGAGGGCTTTCTGGGAGGTATATTTTGGTATACTTTTAGTATGTTATTCAGCACACCAAATACTACTAGAATCCATTGAAAAACCTTTTGTATCAATTTTTTTGGGGTTAAGCCCTTTTTTTCATAGATTGACTCACCTATACTGTTACCATCCCATTTTGTCATGTCCAACTTTCCTTTCCTTCTCTGTTATCCTTGTAATTTCTTATCATTAATAGCCACCACGCGAGACGTTCGAGATATTTCTTTGGAAAGGAGCCTCCCGGCCGTGGAGGTCCCCTCCTTCGCTTAAGGTTCTTGTGCAAATGTAAAGAAAAGAAAAGAATAAAACAAAGAGTTAATGTCAATTTGAACACCTTGCTTCATATTACTGACAAGTTGACGCTTAAGAATAATCAATCAGCTTTCACACAAAAACACTTTTTATCGCAGTAATGACATCTGTTAACATAGTTATTTATGAATTTAAAAGTCTAGATAATAAAATTCATAATTACGTAATGACCACCAATAAACCAAATTATTGTACTGGGCTTCATTCTGCCTTATCCCCCCCTTGCAGCTCCAGGAGTGCAAGTAACTTCATTCACGCTTATTTAGCACACTCACGCAACGTAATGGCGTCTATAACCGTGTCATACTACTTCGTTACAGTCCCTCACATGTCCGTCGCTAGGCACTTGCAAAGAACAGACAGACTAAAATTAGCCTTAGGCCTAATGAACCACATTCATTTACTTGCTCGCCAAGTAATAGAATGGCCAACGCCATTTTCCTTTGTCCCCCGAGGGAATTCTTCAGGGGCAGTCGTCGGGGGAGGGGTAGGGGGAAGGTTGGGTTTTAGTCGGGGTCGGGGTAGGGGTGGTCGGGGAGTATGGGGGTGCCGTTAATGACACTGGCCGGTCGTCGGAAACTTCGAACAACTCATGGGCTTTACAATGCGTTTATTTATGAGGAAAACAAACGTTAACTTACCCATGAGTTGTTTGAAGTTTCCGACGGCCCGTCTCATTAACGGCAGCCATCTTACCCATGACAATGACACGCTTAACATCACTGGGTGCTACGCACCGACTAGTGGTGTGTAGACTGTATTGCTACTGAAAGCCCGGCGTGAGCCTGTGAGCCTGAGCTCAGGGCAAAGGAAACGTGAAGTTACAGACAAATCGTTTTTATACACAGATCGCATTTGCAGATCTGCACGGCAGAAGTGTGCCAAAATCTACGTGTAAAAAGACGGCCAATCAGAGCTCCCGCCTGAGTTATAACTGATGACAGACATTTACAGATCTCAGTACGCATTTTTTTACACACACACAAATGTGAATACAGACACACAAATCTTATCACAAACACACAAATGTGAATACAGACACACAGATTTTTTTACACACACACAAATGTGAATACAGACAGACAAATCTTATTACGCACACACAAATGTGAATACACACAAATGTGAATACACACAAATCTTATTACACACACAGATTGAGATACGCAGACACAAATAATATTGTCTCAATAATACCCCCATAGGGGAGTCTTGGCCAGTGGGGGGGGGGGGGGGGGGGTGTCAGGAATTTATGTTAATTCATGGTCTTGGCCAATATGGCTTACAGGGATTTGTAACTTTATCAGGTCCTATAGGCTCCCAGGAGATCTTGTCTATGCTCCCGGTGTGTGATATTGCTATAGCATAGGACTGCTCTTATCTAAGTGTGCACACTTTATATCTTCCTGGTTAATACTGTGTATATGTCCATCTATGTGTGTATGTCCATGTGTGCAAGTGTTCGAAATCTACTGGCACTGTTTAGTATATCTATAAGTTAGAGTGAAAGATGAGTTTACTCTCTCTCTCCTAGCCTAACCATTAGCCACACGTGGGGCCATAAAACTGATTCCTGACCCAGGAATGTGACCATCCCCCACTCCTTAGTGGAGAACAAAGACCCATAAAACAGCCCCCACGTGGTGGGATTCCTTTAGTCACATGTACAACATGCAGACAAAACGAAGATGCACCGTAGCAAAGCTAGCAAGCATTAGCACATACAGGGTTAGTCACACAAAAGGTATTATGTTTCATGCAAGTTAGCTTAGCTCTTTGAGAATGGAAATATTGCCAGCAATATGTTCCCAATCGGCCTCCCCACGCCACTGGTTTCCCAGGTTTCTACACATCCGATTTCAACACAGTATCATAGTGGGCCGCAAACCCTTAACCAATATAACAAGATAAAACAATTTTAGGGGCTCGCACCCGATTTATTAAACACTTCTAGGGCCTTGAACCCAATCTATAAAACAAATTTAGAGACTTGAACTCTGGGACTTGAACCCAATCTATAAAACAAATTTAGAGACTTGAACTCTGGGACTTGAACCCAATCTATAAAACAAATTTAGAGACTTGAACTCTGGGACTTGAACCCAATAATACAATACTGGCCATTTGCTTCTTCTATATAGTCATACAATGACGACAAAATATCATTTAACTAATTCCCAATCAGAGTTATCAGCGCCTGTTCATTTTCACGTTGGCTTAACTGTAACGACTATGGACCGGAATAACAGGGCTTTACAACAACACACGCTAGCCACCTCTGTCACATAATGTCTCTATATCTATCTATGCAGATTCAGTCAGGTTCTGCTTACCTGGTTTAATGGCCAGCCTGTGACAGAGATGGCGAAACGTAAGCTACCACGAGGCCCCGCTTCTCCCGGTCCATGGCCTCTCCTCTGCATCACGTCGGGGTCACCAGATTGTAGTGCTGTTCTTTGAGGAAGAAGGCCGCCGACACAGGATTGCTTTTAACTCACTTTATTTGTTTAACTTTAGGTATATTATCTATGAAGCAAATGGAGAGGTATTGTAAAATTCACGCGCGTGGAGCGACCCGTAGCCAGATATCTAATAGATACGCTGCCTGGGGGTTTCTGCCCTTTCCCCGGACATGTGGTTTGGTAGTATCTGGGTAGGCGTGGCCTCTATGACGCATACTATGCTCTGATTGGCTAGTGTTGAGCGCCCGCTCCCAGTGTATTTTGTGTGCTGCCATCTGGTGGCCAGGTGCGGTTAATACAACTTATATATTTATTTCTATTCCCTAGTGGCTATGTGTAGATATTACAGCCTGTTGATACATATGTGTGGTTATACATTCGTCACAGCGCGGGCTGAGAACAGTGACGTATAGGTCGTGCGCGAATTTCAGTTATTGAGCGGAAGTACGGAGGCGGGCGGAACCAGGCTAATGCTCACTGCATCTGCCGTTTGTATACAGTCAGACACAGTAGCTGCGTTTCATTAGTGGGTTGAGTCGCCCTCGCTCACTCGCCCTCAGCCCTTGGTAATACGTCACACGGAGGCCACTTGGAGAGCCGAGGGGAAGTGGGCGGGGGAGGAGGAAAAGGGATAAATGAAACGCACCTGCCCTCGCCGGTGACAGCCTTGACAATCATGGATCGGCCACACGTTGTTGGAGTAGCGCTCTATTGCCTATTCCAAATAACGCGTAATATACAGAGACTCATATCTTTGAGATGAAGACGTCTTCTGCGCTTGATAGCAAGCACCTGGGGCCTCATGTACGAAGACTTGCGTGGATGTTTGCGTGGATTTTGGCGTATGCCAAAACCCCGAAACTGTCGTACGCACAAATGAATTCAGATGTATCAAAGTGTGCGTACGCATGGATCCAAGCGCGTTTCTTTTGTACATCCCGATCAACGTGGAACAGAGCGCATGTGCAGATGTGGCAAACTCCTCCCTGTCCACGCCCTCATTTAAATATGCAAATCTATGTAAATAGGCCCTGGACCTGAGATTCACCTCTATCCGATCAGATAAAACAAGCAAGTGTGGCACAGAGGATATTTATATATTATTGCCACTTACTTAAATGTGTTATTTTATATGTATGGACTTTATTTGGCATTTTTACAGACACCCCCCATTCAATTTTAAGCATTATTATTATTATTATTATTATTATTAAGTATTAAAGGCACGAGACCACCCGCGGCTATATAAACTGTGGGCTGCGCTGCGTTCTTCAGTCGGCAGTTAATCGGGACCAGTAAAGCCGCTGAAGACCAGCCGACTCACTTGTCTTTTTGTTTAATTGATTCTTTCAGAATAACATCGTTTCTAAAATATGCCAACCCTTGAGTCAACTTGCACTCTATGGGTGTAACACAAGCATGAACAAAGGAAAGAAAAGACATTTCACAGAGTCCGAGTTGGAGATTGTGGTGAATGACGTGGAGCCGCGGAGGGAGATTCTCTCTGGTCCCCTGTCAGCAGGGATCAATATGAAGAGGAAGGAGAGGAGTGGGAGCGTGTGTGTGAGGCGGTACATGCCGTGGGGTCTGAGCAGCGCACACACACACAGGTGAAAAATAAGTGGTCGGATCTGAAGGTGGAGGTGAAGCGGAGGAATATATTCTATGCGTCACTTTCATGCCGCACACTTGGAAGACCACTAGGTGGCGCTGTTTTTGAGCAAATTCCGTAACGCTCATAACTCCCGCATACTTTGTCGCACATTCAAAATCGGCTGATGAGCCAATTGTCATCGTTTGCAAGTAAATCCTCGCGTTCCCTAAATACTCGCTCACGTCGGATTGCACGATTTGCAAGGTCCTCTAACAACGCTAACGCTGCCATCGGTAATACCATTTTCTTCATCACATTGCGCATGCGTTTATATCCACCCGTATAATTGCAAACACGGTGGGTGTGTTAATTGTTCATAAGTGTGTCTCTGACATGCACATCACTCTGATGACTTGTTTTTGTTTTTGACATTATTAACAGTTTCCCAGCGTCACCTCTAAGTGTCGCCAAAGGAACAATAGCTGTAGAAACGTGCGTACGCCAGCCATGAAGTTGACGTGAGGCACCGCACATTTCCACGGTCATTTCACGTTTCATACATCTGAACGTGAGCGTGGAACACCATTTTCTTTTGCGTACGCCACGTTTTTGTGCGTACGCAACCTTCGTACATGAGGCCCCTGGTCATTTCAGAATTATTAGTTTTGTTTTATATTTTCTTCAGACAATTCATTTATTTATTGTTTTACCTTATTTGTAGAAAGTTTGGTTGTTTAAACACATTTAACCTACTTTCAGTTTAGTTGACATTAGTTTTAGATTGTTATTTCTGATAGTTATTAGGCCTGTTACCACCACCATCCTCGTCCTCATCATTGTCTTTAAATTGCCTTTATTGTTCAAGATTGTGGTTCAGAAAACTATACAAACACAACACTTAAATTCATGTAGGATAAATGTTACAGGGAACAGTAGTCTATAAGGATTTATAGTGGTTGCTTCAATTTCAAATGAGAAAAAAAGCATGTAGTTGTTTGCATTCTTTATGCATTCGTATGTGATGCTCACAGTTTTGTCTTAATCTTTTTTATGAGTGAATTTGTTTTGCCAATTGTGCTGTTTCTATACAAATTTATACTAATTGCCTTGTATTTCTTTTTTAGGTTTTCCCATTTTTTGGCCGCCTGTGTTCCTGTCAGCCTTCCCTGCAGACCCATCCAATTGTCCTGTTTGACAATAAAATAATTATGTTATGCACACCAAATACATTAAAAGCATTAGTCTCCCGCAAATAAAATTAACACCACAACAAAGAAGCAAGTCTCTAGAATCAGAAGTAGCTGAGCTGCCAACTCTCACGGATTGAGCGCGAGTCTCACGTCACACATGCCTTTTCTCATTCTAATGTTCCCCTCTTTGCCAATTTTATACGGAATCGTCTCGTAGACTATTAAGAAAGTAAAGACGCAGAAATACATTCATATGCAATGACACAGTAGGTTACAAACAAACTCACTCCTGTAGTGTGTTCTTTGAGGAAGAAGGCCGCCGACACAGGATCGCTTTTAACTCACTTTATTTGTTTAGCTTTAGGTATATTATCTATGAAGCAAATGGAGAGGAATTGTAGAATTCACGCATGTGGAGCGACCCTTAGCTGTGTATCTGTCCAGATACGCTGCCTGGGGGTTTCTGTCCTTCCCCCGGATGTGTGGTTTGGTAGTACCTGGGCAGGCGTGGCCTCTATGACGCATAATATGCTCTGATTGGCTAGTGTTAAGCACCCGCCCCCAGTGTATTATGTGTGCCGCCATCTGGTGGCCAGGTGCGGTTAATACAACTTATATATTTCTTTCTGTTCCCTTGTGGCTATGTGAGGATATTACAGTCTGTTGATACATATGTGCGGTTATACATTTGTCACACTCCCAGGCCAGCTTTGAGGCATTTCTCTTCCCTGTAAATAAACATTCATAGCTCATTCTGATCTTAATGAGGAGCTCTGTCTCCTCATCAGACCCTGTAACAATATGGAAACCACACAGAATGCACAGCAAAATATGTAACATCAGATAGATGGGCTATTTAGATACACTATTTGTAGTTTATTTTTATTTTTTATTTGTGACAAATAATAGCAGTATATGCTTACACTTGTAAATTGTTGGCTCTGTCATTACGCAGCAACAACATGTAGTCTATTGCATAACTACCCTGGCCGATCCGTGCTGGCTCCTTTAATTAATTTTCTTCTTCTTTGGTGGTACACAAACAGCGGACAACGGTGTTTGGGGCTCATTACTGCCACCGCGAGTTGTAGGTTATTCAATCGGCATCTTTTTTTTTTTCAATTGGCATCATTTCATTTGGCAACTTAACCGTGACGTCAGTTCAGCAAAGGCACTGTAGCCGCCACACTCGCTGCTAAGCAGCGAGGAGAAAAAGAGGGGCAGGGAGAGGCACTCTGTGCATTTAAAAAAAAAAAATGTTTTGCAAGTAGTCCTCATACGTGCAGTGACATTTAAACGTGCACCTTTTTACAATTTTTGCAGGTTTTTGCAATTTGCAAAAACCTATTTATCTATCATTTATGTGTGGTTATTTGATGCAGATTTGAAGCTCTGGATACTAACGAGTGTTTTCTATTGTGTTATGATTTTACGGGTTTACATGGGTGTCTGGCAACTTTGTGGTTTGGGTTTGTTTTTTATTGGATTGGGCGGGTTCTAAGATGTGATTAGGCTGGAAACTGTCAATCTCATCTGGCAACACTGACCATGAGTATGAATGAAATGAGTACGAAGGTCTAGTTAGGACTAGGGTACAACTCTCTGTCTCTCCCTCAGTCACTCAGGTTCGCGGGTCGTTTTCCGTTAATGTTTAGGGTTTCTTCAGCTTCAGGTTTGTTATTACTTAGGTTGGTACTTACTTATGAACCAGTAGAGTTCTGGTAAACGTGGGTTCGTTCAGACGTGGTGCCGACTCGCGTTGCATCTCTGCCTGTCTGAGATTTTTTTTCTTTTTCTTTTTTTAACCGTCATCTGACTGCCTGGCTCTAACCAGTTTTTTTTTACTTCCGACACTTTGTTGCTGTATTTCGTGAAAAAATAACGCTAGTAGTGGTATAAATATTGGAAATCCAGCTACACACACACATACACACACACACACTCTCTCTCTCCCTCTCCCTGCCGGTCGTCGGAGTTTTTTGTTTTTTTTCAATGCTGATGCTGTCCTGTAAATAGTTTTCTAATCAGCAATAAATAACAATTTCTGATCAACCCATATCAATTGCATGCTTAAAATAACATACCGGTTAAAACCTCGCTCATTTCAAGACAACCCGACCCACTTCCGGGTTAGGCCCCGCCCATTCCGAGTACAGATACAGATAATTCATATGGTTAACAGATACAGATACAGATAATGCTGTACTCGCTCATCCCTAATTAGTATTTCAGTGCAGCATGTGTGGAACCCAATAGCTCAAATGAGCATCTTTACTAGCTACAGCATGGACGTACTGGTCCTCCGCCCTGTGTTATTTTAGGCTGGGTCTGGACATGCCACTTTATTTACATAATCAATCTTATTAATCAAAATAAGCAATCTTAAATGTAAGCAGGGTGTGGCAGTAGACCCTACCATATGCCACCTTGAACAAAGTTTTGCTGGGCTCCTCTGACACACAGGACAAAGGGAGATGTTGTACAAACTGGTTTATACTACCATGGTCTGGGTGGATACTCGATTCTGATTGGTTGGAGGGTGTAGGTTAAAAAGTGTTAATTTACACCTAGGAAAGACGTTGACGCTATGAAGATGCTATAGCCACGTTGCTTGGCAAGGCCTGCATACGGGAGATATTAAATAGTCTGCTCGACTTGTAAAAATAAAAAAACCCTCACGATTTTAACTCTAAAACACATTAAAGTATTATTAATTGATTAAATATTTCTTTCTTTCGTAAGTGACCATGGTATAAGCGGGATAATGCCGCTTATACCACTTCGCGGAAGCAGGGGACGGTTCACGCCTCCGCGTCGTCCATTCATTTCTGTTAATGGACACCTCGTCGGGCATTATCCCTTACTTATTGACAGCTTGGCAGAATGTTACAGCCAAAGCAGGTGTTGCATGCTGACATGTCAAAGTGTGTGGGCTGATCACCTGCATGCCTCGATTATTCACACGCACCCGACTGACTTGGGCCAGGTGCGGCTGCTTAAACCAGCTACCAACCACACACACTAGCTAACTAAGGAGCCGATCACACAGACCAGCATTTAAAAAAACGGGATGCCCACTTTGTCGTTGTCTTCCTTTCGTACAGCGTGCCTGTGCTTTTGGCAACAGAGATTCAAGCCATTCACCGACTCAGGGCGTGTTCACACCTAGCGTTTTTTTTTTCTGCCAGCACTCTTTTTACATTATATTCCTATGTAGCAGAGCGTTTTTGGAAAACGTCTCCGGCGTTTTTTTAAACGCCTCTCTCAGTGTTTTTTTCTCCTGCACCGAGCGTAAAAAAAAGTTGAAAAAAGTTCAACTTTCAGGAAAAAAGCGCCCGACGTCAGGTGTTTTTTTGACAGCTGACCAATCACAGTACGCCACAAATTGCGCATCATCGAAACCAAGCTCCTGGACTAAATGATGGTGGGCACCTTGCTGCTGCCTTCCCCGAGTGATATCGTGCACCCACAAACGTGCAGGTACATGATTCTCCTCGTTGTCAGTTAGGGCCAATGCAAGTGCCAATCGCCTGTTTCTAGCCATTTTGTAAAAACGATGTAAGGGTAGCCTGGATACATAGTAGTCGAGTAACGTCGGGGTCTAGAGTGGGTTCGTTGCTAGGCGATAGAAAAAAAGCTCTCGGCACTTTTAGGACAAAAAACACTGCCAGCTTTTTTTTTTGTTGAAAAAACGGTCGGCTCAACTTTTCCCTATCACAAAAAAAGCTAGGTGTGAACACGCCCTCATTCATTGGCAGGAGGAATGGGGTGTGTTCAAGCAACATGTTCTCACTCCCAACTCGTCACATACGGACGCTTGGTCAGGACCAAAGATTATAGAGCGGAGCAAGATAGATCAGTTGCGTCATGGAGGTGAAGTATGTTCTCAGCCTGAATGGACGCCATTTTGATAAGCCAGCTCAACATTCTAGGCTCGACTCAAGCCAATAAGGCCACATAGGATTAAACATAACTTATATTATAAACATAAATATAATTTCATGCAAAACCTCGAATGCCTGGGCACATCATGTAATCCCAATTCAACCATATTCTTATCGACCACTAGATGGCCCTTTATCGTCTCGCTATCTATTAACGTAGGCCACCGTTGTGCCTAAGCTGTGAGCCAACCTCATCGTTACACTTCAGACACAATTCCATCCCACGTGTCCCCTCAAACAGCCAGATGTTTTACAGTTACGGCCCATGCCCACTGCATCCGTCCATTGACGGATCCCATTGACTTTGAATGGTCCGTTCCGTCGGCTCCGTCACTTGCGTTGAGAAGTTGAGAACATTTTAACTTTTCAGGCCGCGACGGATCCGTCAGCCAATCAGATTGCATTATGCAAATATATGTCTGGTGACGCTACTTGGACTCTGCCCAATGAAATCACCTTTGTGGTACAACCAGGGAAAACACATGCGTATGTCAAAAAAGCCGACCGGCAGCGGGGGATTTAATAATGGAGGACAAACTAATAATCGCTGTGGGTAATCGCCCTATACTCTACGACCAGTCTTTATACACATACAAGGACACCAATCGCCGGGACCTGGCGTGGCGAGAGTTGTCACTGGAGGTGGGGGAACCAGGTAACATAATGTTTCGGATTATTTTCGATTTATGTATATCGGAATATATTGCAAAGACGGGATCCATCTTGCAATTCAAAAGAGCAATAACAAAATGCAGGAAGAACGCGGCTTTGTTTTTGTAAGCGGGAAGCGATTTGATTGGCTGCTGGCTGCGTCTGGCTCCGTTGGCAAATTCCACACCCCCATCCGTCAGACACGCCTTCCGTCATCCGTTGACGGACGGATGCAGTGGGCAAGTAGTGAGACGTCCGGCTTTAGGCCAGACCGTCCGTTTTTTCAATGCCCTGTATTTGTCCTCCTTTTTGAGACACTAGGCTTGAACAGCGGAGCAGTCACATATCTGGTTTATCTAGGGTGACCCGACGTCCTCTTTTGCCCGGACATGTCCTCTTTTTGAGACCTAAAAAAATGTCTGGGCGGATTTTCGAAATCGTCCGGGATATTGTTTTCAAACATGCAATATCGGAATTTCCATTGCGTTTGCTGACCAACTAGTCCCGCTTTGAGTGGCAGTGAGTAGGGGGAGTTACCTGCATATGTACAGTCTGACTGTAGAGCTACCGTCATTGGTCGATAGCCTTTTCTGTGAGCTTTTAATTGATCAGTCTGCACCTCAGTGGCGCGAGCAGCTTCCTTGTTTATCAAAGAGAGTGCAGGTACTGGTGGCATCTCTGCAGCTATGCCGAAACGTAAAAGCAAGTTCACGGATTAACTAAAAAAGAAATATCCATGCTTTCGTCTTGGTCGCGATCCACACAAAGCTTTTTATTATAGCTTTTTATTATTGTTTTAGGTTATTGTTTTATAGGGACAAACATTGAAAACGTTTGCTTTAGGTCTGTATTTTCTGTGCGTTTCCACTTTGAGGCAGTGTTTTTTTCTATTTTCTATATTAGTGTTGTTAAGGGCCAATAAAGCTCATTTTCATATCTAGTCACCATGACTGTGGACACATTTGTATGTGAACATGTGATACACTACGCCCCCCCCCCGCTCCTTTTCACAGACTCATATCTGGTCACCCTAGTTACAGCTGGCTGTCAACAGGTTGTCAATAACAACAATGGCCGCTACATCAAGAGCATTTTGCTCAGCTATAAATTGCCATAATCGGCGATGTATAAAGCCAGATCTATCATTTTTTCGATTCCCACTCAATAAGGAGAGGTACTATTCTTAGATCATGATTAAGTTGCTAGCTGCTACATGAGCATTTTGGCTGTATAACTACGTATAGATTACAATTAAGCTAGCATTAGCTACGAAACAAACCAGTGTTAAATTAGCCTTTGCAATAGTCTTGTCTAACAATGATACTATTAGGCTACGTTTCTACTTGTCACTTACCTGTAATGTTAAAGGTACTTATGTCAACTGCATGGTTGGCTGAGGTCACTGCAGGTGCATTGTAGCCTATTGATGTTGGTGCAACCAAATTTGATTTAAGTTTAAGATGAGCAAACATTCATCCACCATAAACACTGTTTAACAAGTAGCCTAAACATTCATTGCAATCATTGCATTCATTTTGCTCGGTGTCAAATATGGGTGCAAAATAGTAGGAGGCTGGACCTGTTAAATTGGAGCCCAAGCTATCTCAGCACCAACTGCAAGCTCTGTGCAGAGCATTTTGAGAGCAGCCAGTTTACCAATCCCTCAAAGAACAGGTTGAACTGGAATGCAGTACCGACACTATTTAGTGTCCCCAACCCGCCACAAAAAATAACCAGCAAGAGGATAAAAACCAGACAAGAAACAGACACACCACAGACAGGTGAATTCAAAATGTTTACTGTATATTGGGACAGCTTACAGGCATAAAATATTCCAAGATAAGGTTGTTTAGCAAACACAGTAGTTTCAAACAGTACCATTAGTGCACATTTTTTTTACATTTTCCAGTCCATGGTCAGATTCCAGCAGACCACACGTACAGCCAGCTACTGCAGCATACCCGGAGTCTTCATCTGGGGCATCTGTCGCAACTCCTCCACCAAATCCACCAACCAGCTGCACCACACCAACTCCACCAACTCCTGTTTTGAGAGTAAACAAATACAAAACACTGTTAAAGGCAAGTGCACCATCTACAAAATGCCAAAAATCAAAAAAATCTCTCACGTGAAACATTGATCCAAGGCGCTGCCAACTTCCTTGAGGAGCCAGCTCTTTCCTTCTTTGCCGCACAGTTGCGCAATTCCTACCCGTCACTGTAGGCTAAAAGGGAGGAGGTGGACCTACTCGGACAAAGTTATGGCACTCTCCCTATACCACCAAGGCCCACGTGCATACAAGTTTTGCCAGAGTGTTTTTGCATTGCCATCTGTGCCTTCTCTGCGTAGGTGGCTCAGCGGCATTGAAATCAGACCAGGGTTCTCTGCCACGGTCTTCGACATGCTGGCCAGTCGAGTAGCCGAAATGACACCTAGGGACTGACTATGCATAGCAACATTCGATGAAATGAGCCTTAGATCAAGCTTGACATATAACATCAGCACCGACTCAATAGAGGGCGTCGAAAACTTTGGTTCAAAAGGCAAGACCGCAAGAATAGCAAATCATGCCTTAGTCTTCATGGCCATGGGGTTGACTGCGAGGTGGAAACAGCCGGTTGGCTATTTCCTCTCAAAGGATGCCACCCCAGCACACATTTGCTTGCATTGCTGAGTGAATGCCTCAATAAGATCAGGGCTATAGGCCTAAACACAATAGCAGTGGTCTGTGACCAAGGTACCAACAATGTGGCCTTGTACAAATGACTGGGCATTTCCCCTATAACACCCTTCTTCATGCATTCTGGAGTGAAGGTATTTGCCTTGCACGATCCACCACATCTGCTAAAAAATACTAGATCCAATCTGGAAAAGTATAACTTCAAAATTTCCACTGAACATTCAAGCGGTCATACCTTCAAAAATTTGTTGAATTCGATTCTCAATTGCCAATTCAAAAAGCCCCAACTCACAAAAGGACACTTCCAGCTGAACTCCTTTTCAAAAATGTGTCAACAAGGCAGCCCAGGTACTAAGCCACACAGTTGCAGCAGGCCTTTACACTTACGTTGCTTTGGGTAAACTTCCAGGAGAAGCCGTCCACACGGCTGAATTTGTGGAGCTCATCGACAGTCTCTTTGATTCTTTCAATAGCCGTTTTTACAAAGACAAAAAAGCCCTAAAGCGCCTGTTAACCAAAACATCTACACATGCCACATTTTTAAAAACATACCTCCCCATTCTACAAAATTTAGAAGTAATTGGATCTAAAAATGTGATGTTCACTAAAGGTTGGCTACTGGCCATAGCCTGTCTGACCCAGCTGTGGGACCACCTGCAATCTGAGCACAACCTCTCTTACCTCTTCACGTCACATCTAAATCAAGACTTAGTGGAAAACCTTTTTGCCACTGTGAGACGGAAAGGTGGCTGTAGGGACAACCCTAACGCAAAGGAGTTCAGATGTGCTCTAAGGATGGTTAGGGTGGCAGACCTTATTAAGCCCGTCATTGGTACGAATTGTGCTCCAGATATAGACAAATTCATCGCCACACTGAAGTCAATTGGAAAACCCCCAACAATTAGGCCTCCACAGTCTGTCTTGCCAGTAACAAAAAGCTACAACGGTTTACATTGACATCCCAGAGCAAAATACATTGGCTTACATTGCCGGTTATTTGTGCCGCCGTTACCTAAGTGTACATGACTGTGAAAACTGTAAAGGTGTCTTACTATCACATGAAACATATCTGAGCGATCAATCACAATTATTCATTCACCACAAGGCCTACAACACAACTCAGTCTGACTTTGGCTCACTTTTCCTACCATCTGATGCATTCTTGCACTTTTGCAATGTGTGTGAAACAGTGTTGAGGGAGGAATTCAGTGATGAAAACATGACAAGAGATAACATCTGCTACAGGATCAACAGAGCAATTCACCAGCAGGCATCTTATAAAGAGCTTTCCCTCTGTGAGACTGCTAAGGCGAAAATAGTTTCAATCCTTGTCAGCGCGTGAGTGCAGTATGCACTCAAATTTAAAAACAGAGACCTTCGCCGACACACAATCAAAAGGCAATCAAGAAAACTTCAAAAAGTTACACACACAAAAGACTCCCCAGAGGAAAAGAAAATTCAAAAAGAGATCTCAAAAATGTTTCATTTACTTCTCCTAGACAACTATGAGATCTGTGTGACAGCAAACTGAGACTAAGGGTTATTTCTCCTGTGTCTCATCTTTTTCTCCAGAGCAATAAGATGCACTAAATCTCAATTTAGTCTCCTTTTAAGTTTCAGAAGAGATCTCAACAAGCTCTAATATAATTCTCAGAGTTTCTCAAATTGTATGTCTCTTTGTGATATCATGCAGAGAAATCAGAGAGCTCTCTCTATAAACTCAATCTATTCTCATTCTAGCTTCAGTTTATCCATCTCATACTAAGCTCAGACAGAACAAATGAAGAGCTCTCCAAAAGCACTCATTGATTTCTCAGACTTAGATCAATGTTTTGGTTGTTTTTAATCATGTTGACTTTTAGGCTAATGCCCCCCAAAAATTGAGACACCCCTACCGGAGGTAGAACAAAACCTAACAATGTTTTTCCTCATCTCTAAGGTCTCCCATATATGAAATGGATTCTTAGGTTCAAATATTTTACTGCAAACATTGTTAAATTGATACATATTGTCATACACCCCAAACTTAAAAAAGAACAAAAATACAGCCTGGCCGTATGGGAGTTAAGACATATAAACTCATGTAGATTAATAACACAAGCTCTGACAGCTTTGAAACTTGACATAATTGTGGCCAGGTAGTTCCTTTACCTATTAGAAAAAACTGCATGTGAATATCTTGATTGGGGTGTATGACAATATGTATCAATTTAACAATGTTTGCAGTAAAATATTTGAACCTAAGAATCCATTTCATATATGGGAGACCTTAGAGATGAGGAAAAACATTGTTAGATTTTGTTCTACCTCCGGTAGGGGTATCTCAAAAACTAAAGCCCTTTTTGACAGTTAGTCACTGGCCTATTTATTGTAATCCACATGATTTTTTTTTTTAAATTATGTATAACTGTACTCAGAATGAATTGTAATAATTGTAAGTATTCCAATGCACATAATTCAGGTTTTTTTCATGAACCACATCAAACGTAAAATAAAAACAACAGTCATTTATTGGTAATTTGAGAGCAATAAAGTTACTATTTCAACAAAGTCCAATATCAGAATATAGCACTTTTTATCACTTAAACATACTACTACCACTACCATTGCCTCCAATAGGGAACACATTTGTGAAAATAGTTAGGAAAATAACTATCAAAACAGTAAACAGAAAGTCACTTTTGACATTTGCATTGCAGAAATGTATTTTACAAAATGCCAACAAAAACTTCAAAAACTCAGACCATTAGTGGTGTCAATGTAGTATATTCAGATGTCTGTATCTTCTCATGTTAAGCCCCAAAGTGACCTATTTGTGTGGTAATAGATTAATAAAACTGTTGAGATCACTGACATTTGTCTTGGTATGGCATCACAACACTATCTGCCCATCAACTTGAGACTTTACATTTTCAGTAATCAATTTCTACTAGTTGGTGAAATCATGGGCTCTTCTGTTCACAATAATATCATGTCTTTGAGTTCATAATATGTTTAGTCCCTTTCAAGTTTGTTAGGGAAATGTGCAGCAAACACAATACCAGGCATTGAGGACAGATCAATGAACATCAACTTTCCCAAAATACTTTCAAGTCCAACTACTGTCCTTTTTACAGGAACTTCCAAGAGGCTCACAATATGGAAACATGTCCCACCTGTTAAAGTGTCCCTTAGAAGATTTATGCCTGCAACTGCAAATTCATTCACAAATACAAGATTCATCTCATTTTGACCTTCACTGGTTTCTTTGTAGGAACACAATAATTCAATCTGGCCGTATTTGATCTGCATACCATCACAAAATAACACTGTGGAATTGTTCCGTCTTTTGGCTTTGACATACTGCTTGGAAGTGTAAACCGTTTTCCCTATTTGAGCTCTGTTATATGCCTTGACAACATTAGTATATAAACCCTGACCAAGAAACTGTTCCAGAAGAGACATATCATCAGGTTCAAGACATCTGTTGAATGATGCTCCTATCATGGCCACACTATTGACAACATTACTAGCTTGATAACTAATGCCATTTGTCATTCTGGCCAAAAACTCAGTAACTACTGTGTTCAGCTTTATGTTTTGTGTGATGCTAGGGAGAGATTGTATAGTCTTTACAGCATTAACCATTTGGACAGGTATATTCTGGGTCCCATGTATAAGACGAAGTATGTACCCATTTTTGTCTTCAAAGTGAAAGCAAGAGTGTGTCCACAGAGGTCCAAGAGCTCTTACACTATCTGCTAAATGGACAAGTAAGTGGATATTGGCTGTCATGTATCGTTCACCATAAAGTCCACTCATTTGAGAACAGAAATTCCAAAGTAGTTTTTCAGCATGATCTATTTGCGCAGGGGTTATTGACTCCATCATTAGAATGAAGATCGCTTCACTAAGGAGCAGGAAATGGCTGTAGTACAGGCCTGCAAGAATGTCCCGGAATACAACTGGCCCAAAAAACAGCAAAATGGACCGATACTCAGATGCTTTAAAGAACATTCTGTGAGAGGACACAGAACGAGGGAATCTAATCAAAAATGGTGGTCTTATTTCTTTCATGCGTTTGTCAACTTCTCTGATTGACCTAACCATACTGAATGCACATCGGGAAAACTCTGTGGAAAACCACAAAAACATCAATAGACGCATTGCTCCCAGTAGTACAGAGTGCATATAGTCTATACCTGTACCCAACACCAAATCATAGCTTTTTAGTCTACTGAGAAAGGTAGGTCCCTTCACCCCACGTACAATGCTGTTGGAATCATAGGCCATCTTAGCATTATCTACAAACCCCTTGTGGGTACGAGGCGGGCCTTTTGGATCGGTCTTCTGGAAAGGAAAGGCATGGACATGACCTCTTTCTCCTGTCTTTACTGTTTGACCTGGCTGTTCACACTTTTGACACCCAAACTGTCCATTGAATTGAACAGTATTAAGTACCAATGCTTTTGCAGGCAGATCGCAGGTCCCTGCAATGGTAAAGGCTTTGCATATGAAAGGCTCTTGAGCTCCTGCAAACTGAACAGAAATTCCATCTCTTTCGATTTTGTTCAGAGTGTCACATAGTGGTTCAAGGAATGTCAACATTGACGGCTTTGAGTCCCCAAACCAAAGACCTGCAAATATCATGTTTTCTCGTTTAGTGCGTTCAACAAAGTTTAACTCGTTTATGACGCAATAAAAAGGCCACACAGAAAACTTTGAAGACTTAAAAATGGGAATGCCATCAGTGTTCCACATCAAAGAAATGTTTCTGGGATCACTGAGAGGGCCATTACAAGTAGTCAATTTCCGATAGGCTTCTCCGTCATATATGTCCTCAACACTGTCATGACACTTTTTATGTCTATTAAACCTGAACATAAGTTTTTCTTCAAAACCTTCCTTAGCAAACAATCTCTTCAGTTGTGCTTCAATGGGAACCTCAATGAAATAGGAAGTTGACCCCTCCATCAACACATTGGCTTCACAGGTTTTACACTGGTTGTCTGTACTCTCAACAGCCATGAAGCATGCACTACAGTATTTGTGCAAAAGCGGAGAGGAGGAATCGTCAAAAAATTGTTTAAATTTGTGTAAATTCTGAAGACATTCAGTCTGGATATCAGAGGGGCAGTGCAGAGAGATTAGGGAAAGCAAGTCACTGAGAGCTTTTCCTGTTATTTTGTGTCTATTTGCAAAAGTCATTATGAGGAGAAGACTCTCTGCAACAGAAATTGGCGCATCTCTGTAAATTGGATGATCTCCAGTGTTTGTAGGGCTTCTGGGTTCTGTTCCCTCCTCTTGGTTTAGCCCTAAATCGTCCTCAAATGATAGGTCATCATCAAATGACAGGTCATCGTCAAATAACACATTTTCATCTAAAGTCCCTTCTTCAACAAATTCAGGTAGGTGATCAGCAAATGTATCTATGTGAAAAGGCTCTTCAGGATCTGATTCAACATTAAGTCCAGAGTGATGCATCTCACTTGTGTGTCCATTGCACTGGGATGTATGGTTTGTGTTATGGAGGTCACACAAATTTGTGATCGAAGAGTCCTCCAGATCCGCAACGTCATCAGCTTCCAGATTAGCGGAACTGGTCTCTTGCTCGGTGCGGCAGTCATCTGACCTCGAGTGTGTTGATTCTAGAAAAAAAAGTCCCAATGTATTTAGCAAGTTTGTTTTCTTATAGCAATAACTCATTTACACAAATTGTTGCAAAGCAGTATACTAGACATGTTTATTTTTCACTATACTTCTGCTAAACACATTACTACATTATTTAGTCACCTGAACTGCCAGTAACCTTGACAAACCAAGTGAGGTTCACAACTCTCACATAAGTAACAGATTTATTGGATACATTAACTTTTCTTTGAAATTAGACTGCAATCAATCAAAATTTAAAGCTTTACAACATGCAATTTCTTACATGTCTAACAGAGTTGTTTACATTTTTGCACATTCATTACCTCTGTTCTCCAGTCCTTGTGGGTCCTGCTGAAAACAGAGAATAATACATTTAACATATTTAATACCAATGTTGTTGGTATGTTTAATACCAAACCAATGCAGTATATGACAAATCCTGCTATAAATCGCCCTTTCATGTTGATTAAAATGTTAATATTTTATTGAATCTGTTTCAGAGGTGATACTTAAGTGTCAAAACTAGTAAAGTAAATTACATATATATTTACATGTACTGTGTACTGGAGGTGGGCTGATTATTGACATGGCCGATTACCAGATCTGATATTAAACCATTTATCTGACTATCTGCATCAGTTAAATCATTTAGATAAATGTGGTGCTTTGGCGCTGATGCTTCATACAGTCTGTAAGGTAAATAAAAACTATAGTAATCAAATAAATGTAGTGGAGTAAACAATAAAATATTTGTCCCCAAAATGTAGTGGAGTGGAAATATTAAGTGGCAAGTTAAGTACCAACACTTGAGTAAATGTACTTATATTCAATCACTGCAATTGACAATAAACAAATAATAAAATGTAAATTTCCTTACCTTTCTTCTGTATCTTTTGCAAGTATTTTGTTGGCTCTTCACTTTTCTCCTCCAGCGTGAGTTGTTCTCTGTGCCATTTTCAAATGTGCCCAACTGTTTGCCTGAAAAAATTTCAACAGTAGAGATACACACTTGAAAATTATTATAAATTATACAAATTACATATATTCATAGTACAATATATATGTATATATATATATATATATATATATATACACACACATGCATACTGTATATATATATATATATATATATATATATATATATATATGTATATATATATATATATATATATGTATATATATATACATATATATACTAGGGCTGCACGATATTGGGAAAATATGCGATATGCGATAACATGGTTGAGTACTGCGATGACGATATAACTTGCGATATTTCAATATTTAATGTTTTTCTTCATTCTACTTGCTGCTAGACTATTAAAAAAAGAAATGCATCGTATGCATGCAATGCAACATAACTTTTATTGGGAAAATTGCCCACTTGAAACATTTTCTTATATGGTCAACAAAATTAAGATGAAATAAATAAAAACAATAAAACTGCATAAAGCATTCATAATAAATTTAAATAATAAACATTTTTTTCTGACCACTAATTTGTTGAGCTAAGAAGGTGTTGCAGAATGGGTTCTGAGGCATACATGATGCCATGAAAAACAACATCAAATAACAATAATAAAAACAAAAATACACCATTATGGTGAGTTATTGGCCAAAAAGGCTAGCACAAGGAAACATGTGCAACAATGTAGTTAAACTAAAATACACCTGGGGGGTATTGCACAAAACTAGGATACATAAATCCAGGATAATTGAGTAAGCGCGGCTTGGACTGTTCTGCTCGGCGGTATCCTGGCTTATTCGGTTGCACGATTGCCAAGCCAGGATAAATAGGCCCGGCTAAGTCACGTCAGGTGAAGCTAGTTGGGATAAGCGGCATGCTGGAATAGACCTCGCGATCGCTCACAGAATCACCGATCGGAACATCACGTTTCATACGTCACGGCCGCTGGATACCCGACCCAAGCCCGACGGGACCCGAGGGGTCGGGTCCCGTCGGGCTTGGGTCGGGTATCCAGCGGCCGACGGTACCCGACGGTACCCGACGGGCCGGGTCGGGTTCGGACTCGGTGACGTCTGCGCGATTTGAAATGTGCAATTTAAAACAGCTTATTCTGCATGGTAGCCAATGGGCTGTTTCACATGTTGCAAAGGTTCGATTGTGTGATTAAAATACATTTTATAAATATGACATAAGCGTTGCGCTCATCTGTTTGTTGACATTTCCAAATGCGCTGCAGTTGCGTAATAAAGGCGGACTTTCATAAACACAAACGTAAATGTGTCATAGTATGAAACAATATAGACTTAAACTGTGTTGGCCTGAGTAATAACAATTATTATTGGCCAAAAAGGCTAGCACAAGGAAACATGTGCAACAATTTAGTTACACTAAAATACACCTGGTCAAACAAACACGACAACGCTCCCTCAACAACTTACCATGTGCTTAAACTGGTGGGGGGCGGGCTTATCAGGCAGCATGACAGCATCGGATTGGTCAAATATAATGTCATTGTGTGTGAATGCGCGAAAAATGTAGGCTTAATTTAATCGCAAATTAAGAAATCTTTGCGGTATGTACATCGCGAGCGTTGATTTCGCGATGACGATAGATTTGCGATATATCGTGCAGCCCTAATATATACACACATACATACTGTATATATATATATATATATATATGTATATATATATAAACAATTAAGATTAAAATAATTAATTACATTTCTAAGATATCTTCTAGAAGATTCTCTTATTTGATAATGGTGGTCGAGAGTGCTGTCGAATACATTGGTCCCAAATTTCTCATAGGTGGTCAATTTGGGTGGAGTGAGTGTTGGTGTTAGAGTGTGAAGCTTGTGTTTTACTAGGTGGTGTAATAAAGACTCACCTCATTATCATCTGTATCTTCTATTGAAGAGCAATATTAATGCTTGAGTGGTGTCAAAAATGGAGCTGCAGGGACAATGAACCTAGGGATGACAAAAAATGACAGAAAAAAATGCACAGGTTCATACATTTAGTATAAGTTTACATATAGTGGTGCACAAAATATGATATGCAATTTGTTGTGACTAAAAAGGGTTACAGAAATGGAATAATTATACACATGTGCAGGCTTTGTAATGAATTAATCGAAATTAATTGCATATAAATATTTGACCTGAAAACAGTAAGAAGCATTTTTTTTTCACATGGATTTTGGTATCTACCATTGAGTAATGACTGAGTACATAAGCTTAAGCAACAAAACATTGTTTACTTTTCCCAAGGTGATACCAAGACCAACAGACTAGGGACGCAAATCACAGTAGCATAAACTGATTTTGAACTCAGCTTTTAATAAAACTCAATAACCAGTCACACAAGCAGCTCCATGTTGTCCTTGTGTGGTGTTCAGAGACAGGTCAGGATAGGGTGACCACCCGTCCCGCGTAGCGCGTGACCGCACAGCGTTTGAAACCCAATTCACGCGTCCCGCGAATTGAGACCTTGTCACGCATAATCAATACTTGCTCCAAAAAAATCGCGCAGCCCCCCCCGTCAACAAACGCGCAGCACCGCCCCCCCCCCCCCCCCCCCCCCCCCCCCCCGCCCGGTCAACAAAATGGTTGTCTGTGGTTGTCCCCCCATGTCCCCCCCGAAACATACCCCTTGTCCCCCCTTGGGCTTCTTAGCAGGTGGTCACCCTAGGTCAGGACAGTCTGAAGACAGACAGCTCTGAGGGTGAAGTCTGTCTGACCATAGTGTATGACCATGTCAGCTGAGCTGCAGCAGAGGAAACTCCGCCACCACCGCAACGAGCGCTTTTTATTTTATTTATTTATTTTAATTAAGCTCCGGTAGCGAGCGGCTAAAATACGGGATGATACCTGAGGCACCGGGTCGGTTAGAGCTGCATTCGGACTACATTAAAAACTCAATAAAATCCCGGCCCTAGTAAAAAAAATAATAATTTCAGTTAACTGAAATTAAAAACTAAAACGAGGCTTTACAAAACTCAAGAAATAACTGCATATGTACATGCAAAACTAACTAAAACAAGATAAACTCATAAAGAAAAAGTGTAGCTTTATACACTTACCACTTACAGGAGCTGCATCTATGTTTTCTTCAACGAGTTGCATTTGGCGCATAGACTGTAAAGATTTGGCGCAAACAAGTTGTGAACTTTGAACCCAGTAGATGATGCAGCCCTAACGTCAACATTTCATTGGGAGAGAGCGCCACCAGTCACAATTGCTGCATCATGATTGGTCATTGATTGGCACTCTAGGTCTGACTGACGTAAAGTCTTACGTTAACGGTTGGAGTGCGCCAGTGCGGGAGGCAGAAGGAAAAAAAAAAGCGATGGAGGCAGAAGGAACCGTTACGGGACGTAAAAGAAGGTAAGCGATATCTTTGTAAAGCATAATTTGGGTAAAACTTTGTAAACATTTAGGTGGCGAGTGTTTATGTTGGTTGAGATATTTTTTTCGAAGAAACTGGTCGGCATATGCGGCTAATAGTGAAGCTAACTTAGCTAGTGAGGCCTGGACCACATGTGACCATGAACTTATTATGATTAACTGTTAGCTAACGTTAACTGGTTAATTTATTGTGGTAATATCTTTATGTAAAGAATATGCTCTTTGGGATTTTTTTTTCGCAAACAATGAAGTGAGTAAAATAATACTGAACTCCCATGAATAAATCTTCAAATTAACACAACGATGATTGTGATGGATTGCCTGCTAGCTGGTCATTTAGAAAGTCCACATTTACCTACAAAATATGTGCCGAATTAGATTGAAGTGGCTAATGAATGTTATTTTTTCAGTATTATCCATGTTGTTTATCAAGACTGCTCTAAACAAGGCTTGTTGTAATGGTGTATGTTTAAAAGGGAGTTCTGCAGGCAGCTGGACAGAGTTCAGCATCTCCAGCACACACCTCCAGTGTCTCAGAGCAGATCATACTTCTTATTGTTTCATGACTTAAACATAATTTTATATACGTATTCATGTTTTCATAATTAATTCTTCAGATTTCTGTGGGTGGTTAATCATATTTTATGGCATTTTTGGCAATTAAGATATTTGCATTGGAGCCTCATGCATATTTAAAGTGCTTGCTGTGGACAAAATTGTTATGTGTTGAAATTTAAGAGGATATATCATCTTAAAGACCATATTTTTCAGTTCCTGAGTTGTCTGATATGGTTACAGTAACACATCTCTGTATCCAAATGTTTCAACAAGTTGCTGTACCAAATTATGAGATATACTGACATGATAAAACTAGTAACTAAAATAAGACATTGAACCACCTTTTTAAATAATTAAAATATTGTACTTTTATGTATTTAACAGAATGGATGGCCCAGCAGGAAATAGCAAGAAAGAGATGCCCAAAAGAGCGCGAAACCCACCGAAGAAAATGTGTTTTTATGAACCAGACCCCGGCTCACCCAAAGATGACTCAGATGGTAATTGAGTTATCATTTCACTACATGGCTTAGCTAATTTTTGGCATGATTGTCATTTCTAACTTACTTTGGACACTATAAAAACCAAAATCTTTGACAGTCTCTGGTCTCTTATCACTTGGATTATTATTATCAATATATTGGCAGCTTCAGCTGCAAACATTGATTTACAGGATTTTTTTTAAAGAAATGTCAAGAAAGGTGAGAGTAACCCCCACTTGAAACTGTATGCATTTTAGTGACAGAATTTTACAACTCTATTGGTCAAATTATCACTACATTTGGGGCTGGGAAATGTATTTCAAAAAATGTTATTTAAATAAAATAACATTCTCTCATCAGAAAAAGTAGCAACTTTTTTCCAGGATAGGCATGAAATTGCAAATAGGTCTCTAATTGTTGATACCTACAGAAACTCTGTTGCCGCTTTATTGTAGATTATAGAATTTAATTCTTTAAAATGTATTGACAATGTAGGGTATATGGAGAATAATGATTCATGACCAGTTATGGTCACTATTCATAAATTATCGTATTATCAAGTTATTGATTAATCATATAGGGTTAAACAAAACCTCGGGGCATCACCTTCCTGAAGCTATGTCCTTGGGAGGCGAAAGGAATCTACCAGGAAGCTTAACAATAATTGTATAATTAGGCAATATCACACTAGAGGGTGTGCTGTTGTACTGTATATCAGCACGGGTGTGATTTGGTCGTAGGCACGAGGCCGCAGGCCGAGTGCCGCAGATAATCACACCGTGCTGATTAGGGATGTGCACGGTTACCCGAGTACCCGGGTACCCGAGTAGGCAATCTGCTATCCGGTTATGAATTTATTATCCGGTTAACCTAGGATTAAAAAAACGGCACATTAGAGCAACAGTCTAGTGTCGGATCAAACTACATCATCATGCCATGGTTCGGCTTTTTGTAGTGTTAAACAGTTTCGGATCAAGCAACGTGATTTTCTGCTGTGTAAAAGCGTTTTTGAATCGAGCCTCGAACTTTCAAACCTTTTACAATAATCTGTGGTGGTTCCCTCGGCGACCGCCGTCGGGACGGAGACGACAGGTGTCATCAAGTCTGTTAGAAAATATGCTTTCAGTTTACAAACATTCTGAAACCTTCCCAGTTATTTCCTGAGAAGATGTGAGGCAGAGAGGACCGAAGGCACCAAAATGTAGTGTGGACTAATAAATAAGCACCGCTAATGATTTTTTTTTTAAAAGAAAGAAAAAAAGGTTTTCTCCTCCGAGGCAGCCGCTCAGAGCGCATGCAGCGCATTTATTCCCCGACTGACACAGCGTCGTCAGACACAATATCAGGTGGATAATAAGAGTAGAGACTGGAGTTTAAGATGCACATATGGGGCAGATGTGCATCTTGAACTCCAGTCTCTACTCTTATTATCCACCTGATATTGTGTCAGACGACGCTGTGTGTCAGTAATGCGGACTGTCTGACGGACAGAGCGCATTTATGCACCGGCTGCGCTCTGTCCGTCAGACATGCCATCATTTTATTTTTTATTACAGTAATCGGTTACCCGGGTAACACCAGGTTAGGTTACTCGGTTACAAAATTATTCGAAATGCCCATCCCTAGTGCACTGCTGATATACAGTACAACAGCACGACCTCGAGTGTGATATTGCTTTTATACAACAGTGCTACGAGCTCATTTTAGAACAGTAATAAACTACAAGAGATTATGATTTGTTTGTTTATTTAATCATTTCTTTGGCTCCGCCAACAGAAATAGTTCCGCAACTGGAAGGGAGACAAGGCTGTTGCCAGGCAACACAAACATTTCATACTAGCTTGCTACTAGCTACAAGCTTTTCCACCGAGCTGCTTCCAGTGCGGGTTCTGGTTCGGAGCCCGTGTCTGATTAGCACCGGAGCAACAGGACCAGCGTGAAGACATACAGAGACGTTATCGATACCGTATTACAGGTGTTTATCTGCTATGTAATCAATATAAACACAGTTGAAGCTAAGTAGCTGATCTACGTGGCTAACAACAGCTAAAACTAATATCAAAACACATCGCCGTCAAAACGTAGTTGCCCCCGCGGCGATTATTTTCCAGCCGGGTTTAGTAGAGATTTATCGCCAATTAGACGGACCAGGTCAGGTCCGGGTTTTAATGTTAGGTCAGTTTATAACTGTAGCAGCAGCAGAGAGATGGGGCAGCTCCTGTGGCTCTGGCTTAGCTCCTGTCCAGCTGAACAGCGGAGTGATAATGTCTGTAAAAAGTCGCAGTGCTGTTATACTGTATATCAGCACTCATGGAACGTCTCTTGTCCAATCAAATTGCTCGGTTGGGACCGGTCGGAACTAACTGTTGTATAACCCAAATTAATCAATATCATAAGATAATGAAGTCTCATTATTAAAAGCAGTCTCATAAACTTTAGTAGTCTCAATTCTCAATGGTAGGATCTATAAGAGTCAGTCAAAGACATGTCAATTTAGATTTTGGTACAAAGAAAGCTAGGTTATTAAAATAACACACACACACAACACAATGTAAACAAAGAGTACGATCTTAAGTTGTTACAGCCTAACCTGAGCAGCGGTGTTATGGCAGTCCTGACGTCGGTTCTTCGTCTAGCTTGATGTTAGTTACTTCTTGCTGCACCGTGACTAAGGTTTTAGCAGCTGCTATCTGGCTTTTATCTACAATTTATGTTGGCGGACTTACAGGCGTGTCTGCCTGAGGAAAGGTGTTTCCGTTATCACCCGCTGTCATGTCGCGTAGCGATTTATTTGCACCACTAGATGGCAGTACGAGACCACGAATGAATGAGAGGGTGCAGTTGCATATATCACAGTCAGTACGTTTACATGACACTCAAGAAAGTCGACTTATTGGCTTAGTCCAACTATGATTGGATTACTAAGATGCATGTATACACCTTAGTCGAGCTATAATCGGTTCGAATCGACTTAATCATTATCGAGTTAAGACCCCTAGATTATGCGATTCATAGTCGACTAAGCGTGCATGTAGCCAATCGAATTGGCTTATGCGTTGAATTGCGTTCTGCGCATGCTCGAGATCTCTTCCCGGGGCCGTGAGCCGGAAGTAGAAGGAGACGATAGTCTTGTTGTTGTTGTCACCGCCGTCGGATAAGGGATAACGAGAAACGGCGATTTATTTAAAAAGGTGGCGCAGAAGATGGAGGAAGCCGGTGAATGTAGTTACCCCCTATAAGAATTGTGTCCCGGCCGCGGGAGCGCGCATGGCATGCATTCATTAAAGGTGGAAGCACACGGACACTACGCTTCCATTTCACCCAAGGCTGAATTAAAAGTACATGTTTTTCTAAATGTGGGTCATCAACGAGGTTGTAAAGTAGTAACTTCGGGCACATCTGTCAAAATAAATGTTTTCTCCCGACGTGTTTACGATCTTTATTCATTCATTCAGGGCTGTTCTGGTGGGAGAAATATGTTTTCAGCAGACAGCTGTCAACTAACTTTGGGTCGGCGATGTATTTAAAAAGCTGGCGCAGAAGATGGAGGAAGCCGGTGCCGTGCCAATGTAGTTACCCCCTATAAGGAGTGTATCATCATCAACATGCATTCAGTACACACTACGCTTCGATTTAACCCAAGGCTGAATTAAAAGTCCATGTTTTTCTAAATGTTGCTCATCAACGAGGTTGTAAAATAACTACGATCTTTATTCATTCATTGCGCCGCGGCCGAACTGACGGCGGTATTCTCTGATATTATGAATCTTACAGACTGCGTCGGGTTCTCCGACTCTCTGGTACTTTGGCTTTGACTCTCTGAAGTCCAGACTGAAACGCGACATGGAGGAGAAAGCGATGTTTCAGCAGACAGCTGTCAGTTCACTTCGGGTCCATATCATTTCTCCGACGCTCCATTGTTCCTCTCTGTCGTATGCCGACTCCTCCGGCTGCTCCGCCGGCAGAGCAGCGGAGCAGTCCGCATACGACCGAGAGGAACAGTGGAGCGTCGGAGAAATGATATGGACCCGAAGTGAACTGACAGCTGTCTGCTGAAACATCGCTTTCTCGAATGAGTTTGTTGTTGCTGGTGACGTAAAGAGGTCAACCGGTGGCTCTATTAGCACTAGTTGAAATGGGCACAGCGCCACCTATCGTTCCGGGGCATGACACGCTTCGGCCAATGAATCGATTTACTCGCCGCCATGTATACGCGGACAATTGCAGTTGTCCAGTTGCGGAGCATAGACGAGCTATGGCTTTAATCGATATAATCTGTGCATGTAAACGTAGTGTCTGAGTGTCTGCATGAAAGACAATAAAGCTTAAAGGACAATTCCAGGCAAAAACAACCATGGGCCATATTTTCCAAATATTTTACCTCTAGAATAATGAATGTGACTCAATGTCTCCTGTTATCTAGCAGATCTCTCTGTCCCCACCTCTGAGCAGCAGCAGAAAATGGAGGTAGTGCGTTCTACCGCCGTTTAAGCTATTTGCAACTCACACACCACCCTTTTTATTCCACAGACAACAGCAAATAGTTATACAAACATGCAACCAGGTGTTTGTTTACCTGGAGGAGGCGGACATCTTGGAGAAATTAGTAATAATAAACGCATGCATAGACTCGCGGGAATCTTGTTGATCTCGTTGATAATAAAATGCATACAGTAATCATTAAATAATGAAATAGAAGAAAAACAAAGTGAAAAGATAGAATACAGAGTGCATGATTCAAATCAAATACATTGTTATTGTAAAGTGTCGCATGAGTGAAGAAGTGTGAAGCAAATGCAAAAAGAATAAAGTTAATGCTAGTTGAAGGCTAATGTGAAGAGATTAATTTTTATCACTGCTAAGTCTAAGAGGATTAGAATTTAGACCAATAAGATATAGTAGCATGTTTAAGTAAGATTGATTTTTAGCCTGTACTGGTTTACTCAAAATCTCCTTTATTTACTCTCTGTTCATTTTCAGGACTTTTTGTATTTTTGACATTTGAAGACGGATACACGGCAAAGGTTTTTAATGCCTGTGATATAGTAAGCAAAGATGATAAACCCACCACCTGCTTTAGAGATCTGAAGCCAGGGGAAGAAGTACTTGCAAGATGGTCCGACAACAAGTTCTACACCGCCACAGTGGACTTCGTTGGAACAGTTAAAAAGACAGTGGATGCCAAGAAGGCCACAAAGAAAGACATGAAAAAAAGAGATGCAGCTGCTCAACGATTCTACAACCTTCCATCACTACCTCAAGCAGGTCAGTCCACCTCAGTACAGGATCATCCAAATACTGTGGACCACAACGTCATCCAGCCTCCAACTACCTGGCCAGTGTACCAACCTCCACCTACCGAGTCATCTTTACCTATCCAGCCACAGCACCAGCCTGCAACTGCCTGGCCACAGTACCAGGTTCCAGTTTCCCAGTCATCGCTCCACCAGTATGCACCCACTCTGTCTCCAGTCAAACATTGTTCCAACCTTTCGCAGTATCCAAAGCATCACCAATCTCACACGGCACTGCCCTCATCTTCAGACCTGTCAGAACAACCTGTTTTGGTGGATTTGGATCACCAAAGACAGCCACCAGCTCCGACTGTAACGCCCAAAGAAAGCTTTCTCAAAATGTTGTACAGTCCTAGTAAAAACCAAAATCCTGCTGTTCTTGGGGACCAGAGCCAGCCTAGTACGTCTGAACATGAGACTTCTTCATGCTCGTCATCTGCAGATACTGAGCGTGATCCACTTCCAGAATCTGGAGAGCCAATTTTCAGTTTCCCTGAATCAAGAAAAGACAGATCATGGAAGCCATGCAGGGCATGCGAGGCAGAGGTGGAAAAATTAGTGGAGGAGAAAGCCAAACTTCAGGATGTGCTGTGCAGTATAAGTAAGTACATTTTGTCTCTCTGTTGCAGTTAATTGTTCCTTTAACACTATTACTTTTTTCTCTCACAAGTTTCCTAATGTACCAAATTAAACTAAAACTTAAAAGCTTTTAACAATTTGGTAAAAAATCTTAGCCCATCATGAAATCTCTTGATTTTTTAAAAACTAGTCTCTTCCTTTTCTTTAGTTTATTTTTGCTTCTGTGTCCCTGTAAGGTAATTCATATTTTATGTCACAGGTGGTGAGCACCTCGAGGCATTAAAAAGCTTTCTGGACAAAGTGGAACAGATCCAACCTCAGGCTGGTGTTGGGGCTCCAAAACACAGATCTGGAAATCAAGAGCTGTATCCACAAAGTGGCCTATTCGTGTCTTCCACCCGCCTGGCTGCAATACATGCAGAAGCAAAGAAGGACTGCCTCAGATTGTTCCATCTTCTTTTTGATGAGTTTTTTACTGCAGAGGAGTGCCGAAATGCTGTGGCCTTTGGGAAGCACGGGAAGGTGCCAGATGGGAAGACAGTCCTGGATAAGTTCAGAGTCAATGGGATTCTAAGTAAGTACATTGCTCATAGTGTTGTCACGATACCAACATTTTGGTACCGGTATCGGTACCAACATGTTTTTTGATACTTTTCGGTACTTTTCCAAATAAAAAGAGAACACAAATGTCATTATTGGCTTTATTTTAATAGAAAATCTTAGAACTATACCATATGCATCAGTAAATAATCAGTAAATCAGTAAACAGTTACTGCTGCTGCAGGATTACATTTCCATCTATATTAATCTGAACTCTTCCTAAATTAAAACATTAGTGGTCTGTTTAAAAATGAATATCAACTTGTTTTCTTTGCATTATTTGAGGTCTGAAAACACTGCATCTTTTTATGTTATTTTGACCAGTTATTATTTTTGGGAGAAATTGTTATCAGTAGTTTATGGAATGAAACACAAATGTTCATGTTACTCAAACACACACCTATTGTTTCCCATACGTTGATTCTGCTCCCCCCCCCCGCGCGCGTAGTGCTCCTTCGGTGTGTTCACTCACTCACAGAGAGAGAGAGCATGCCAGTGGTGATCCGCGGTACAAACGAAACGTATCAACCAGCAGTGTTTGCATTAATTAACGAGTCTGTGGCGGCCCATCTCTCTCGCGCGCGCTGGCGCACACACACAGATACACACAAACACAGGCACATGGACAGGTGGCGCTGTAACGGTAATAAAAACAGCACCTTGCTTCGTTTGTGGCTCGCTCACTCGCTCGCCTCGGCTCAAATTACAATGCGGCGACCTCACGTGGCGACGTCACCGCTGCCGGCGATGCAAAATGAAAGTACCGGTCCCATCTAAGCGCAGTATAGTACCGTTTTAAATGCGTGAGTACCCCGGTACCACTCTAGTACCGGTATAACGAACAACCATAATTGCTCATTGTTAACAATTTATGGAAATATGGAAAGGTTGTGGAAATCCATCAGTAAAAATACATAACATAAAGAATAGTGTTGCACCGATACTAGTATCGGGAGGGGCCCCGATACCGCACTAAAATGCTGGCATCGGTATCGACGAGTACGAACAAATAATGCGCCGATGCCATTTACAGATACTAATATGAAACTTGGAACGCAGCGCCTTGTGTCTTTCTGTGCGTTCACACTGAAAGCGCACAAAGAGGAATCCACCTTGTCCACTCCACCTTGTCCACTCCACCTAAGTCGCTTTTGTCGCTTCTGTCCCCTTCAGAATGTTCGTTCTTGCTTTTTTTTTTAATTTAAAAGGCCAGCGCGCCACACGCGCTAAACACCACCACGCAACTACTGCTGTAGCACAGCCCATTTACCGACATCGTTGATCACGGAAAGTTACTTGATGAAGTCATTAAAAACAGTATTACTCCGATTGGCTGGAGAGTGGAGGTTAAAAAGTGTTTATTTACACCATCTTTGATTTACACCTAGGAAAGACGCTGACGCTATGAAGACGCTATGGACACGTTGCTTGGCAACGCCCGCATACGGGAGATATTAAATAGTCTGCTCGACTTGTAAAAAAAAAAAAAACCCTCACGATTTCAACTCTAAAACACATTAAAGTATTATTAATTGATTACATATTTCATTCTTTCGTAAGTGACCATGGTACTTCGCGGAAGCAACCCTCCGCTTCGCGTCGGACGGTTCACGCCTCCGCGTCGTCCATTCATTTCTGTTAATGGACACCTCGTCGGGTTACTCCCCAATCATATTTACGGAAATGATCATCCCAAATAAACACCGATTTTGCCAAATGTAATGTTGTCAAATCATAGAGGACATCATAGAGGACATCATAGAGACATTCTCTCCCTTCACTCACTGCACTCACTGCAGTTATTTTTGCCACTGCTCGTTTTAGTTTTTTCAATGTGGATTTTGGAGTTGTAACTTGTTGCCATAGGACACCTTTTATTTATTTTATTTTATTTATTTTACCCTGGCTGCACTTAGAGGAGTGCACATCAGCCTAGACCTTACAGGAGGAAGTAATTTCTTATTGCAATTCTGATTTGTTCTTACCTCAGATAGGCCTTAATGCCATGCACTCTCTACCTCATATGTATATTATTTCTTATTTTAATTTAATTTAACTTCTTGTTGCACTACGATTTACATGTTGTAATTACATGGATATTGCACTATTTTGGCATATTCAATTATTGTCACCCATAACAGGTAGGCAATAAAAAAGTTCTTCTGGATTTACTGTGTATTCCTGACCAAGCCATGATAGCAATGATTTTACATCCAAGTGAGTATGCAGTTCTTTAGTATTAGAAGAAAAAAAGCTTGTATATATATATATATATATATTTTTTTTTTCTCCAAACGGCGTGGTATCGGTATGGTATCGGTATCGGCCGATACTGCACAGCCGGGTATTGGTATCGGTATCGGGGGCCAAAAAATGGTATCGGTGCAACACTAATAAAGAAGCACAAATTATTTTCAAAAATGAATTTGTTGTAATTCTACTTTTTATTTCTAGTTTGGTTTTTTCTGACCCTTCTCACATTCATCACAATATCTGGCCACATTTGGCATAGTTTCTGATGTGTTGGAACCCCATGTATCACATAGCTACATTTAATGTTTTGATTGTTTCAGTGACCTCACAGTTTTACTGAATTTCCTCGTGTGAACCATAGAGATATTTCAATGTGAATTATGTGACATCTGGATAAAAAAAACTCTCAATACTGTCATTGTAACTGCTGTTACATTATGACATTTGTAATTTGTGCTTTCTTTTCTCTGTTTTTTAACTTCTTGCAGCTTACATCATGCGCTGTAGTACCCTGGATGGATGGACAC
Organism: Merluccius polli; assembly: GCA_030340625.1. NCBI lineage: Eukaryota > Metazoa > Chordata > Actinopteri > Gadiformes > Merlucciidae > Merluccius > Merluccius polli. The sequence continues at coordinate 211,305 of JAOPHQ010003994.1, forward strand.
CGGTGGAGAAAAGTAAGGTCAAAAAAGCCTTCATAAACAAATGCCGCATCAGGGCCACAGCACTGTAAAGTATTGCAACCTTCGTTGAAAAGTCCATGTTCAAAAAAAGGCCCTTTTTAAATGTTGTTTTAAATGCTGTGCAATGTTTTGCAATGTGCACTGTAAAGTCCTTGTTAACATTATTACAGTTACTTGAAATACTGCATCAGGGCCACAGCACTGTAAAGTATTGCAACCTTCGTTGAAATGTCCATGTTCAAAAAAAGGCCCTTTTAAATGTTTTAAATGCTGTGCAATGTTGTGCAATGTGCACTGTAAAGTTATGTCATTATTACAGCTACTTCATGCGGACTAAGGGCTGGGAGAAGTTTCAGAGTCCTCCGTGGCTTCTCTGAGTTACAGGGGGTCTCGGCGTAGCAGTGCATGTCCATATAACTGTCTTCGTAACAAAAAGACACACCAAAAAACATCCAAATACCTCCATGCTGCTCGTATGTAATGTCCGTCTTGTATTGAAGCCCCGAAATAATATTTTTAGGGACAGTTTCGCATTTCGGGGCTTCAATACAAGACGGACATTACATACGAGCAGCATGGAGGTATTTGGATGTTTTTTGGTGTGTCTTTTTGTTACGAAGACAGTTGGTATCCATTTGCAACCGTTATATGGACATGCACTGCTACGCCGAGACCCCCTGTAACTCAGAGAAGCCACGGAGGACTCTGAAACTTCTCCCAGCCCTTAGTCCACATGAGGGTGGGTAGATAATGAGTGAAATTTCAATCTTGGGTGAACTATCACTTTAAGGCCCTCATGCAGCATTTGTATACAGGGGCTTTTTTTGAACATGGTCGTTTCAACAAATGTCTATCAGTATGCCACATCCAATACTTTACAGTGTTGTGGCCCTGATGCTGTGTTTCAAGTAGCTGTAATAATAACATAACTTTACAGTGCACAATTTCAATTTTGGGTGAACTATCCCTTTAAAGTTGTTAAATGTTGTGCAATGTGCACTGTAAAGTTATGTCATTATTACAGCTACTTGAAACACAGCATCAGGGCCACAACACTGTGAAGTATTGGATGTGGCATACTGATAGACATTGTTGAAATGACCATGTTCAAAAAAAGCCCCTGTATACAAATGCTGCCTGTATTGTTAATGTTATTACAGCTACTTGAAATACTCAAAATACTCTTACTACTATACTTTGAATAAAGATTCAGATTACTCATTCCAAAAGGGAAATCAATTTGTCTGTCAGCTCATTTGCTATAGAATTATAAAGCCTGACGGCTGTTGGTGTGTGAATTTGTGTGTGTATGTATATGTGTGTATGTATATGTGTGTGTATATATATATATATATATATATATATATATATATATATATATATATATATATGTGTGTATGTATGTATGTGCCTCAGAATGTTTAGTTGCTGCAGTATTTGTAAGGTGTGTGTGCGTGTGTGTGCGTGCGTGCGTGCGTGCATGTGCGCCATATTGCTCCATAGTAGCTCCAGTATTGCTCATTTTCTTCTCCAAGGAGAAATAAAGGAGCCATTAAAAACACTGAATTGAGATTAGCAAGGTATCTCCCTTAAGTCTCAAGTATGACTCCCTCTAATTACTCTGTCTCACCTATTGCTCCTAGTGAATTTTAGGAGAAACATATGAGAAACATTTGAGTCAAAATAGAAACTAAAATGAGGCTGAGATGAGAATCTCAAATTTGTCTCCGGAGCTACAGAAGAGCAAGCTTCGAGCAGTACATTTTTCCTCTGGGTCGTCTTGTCTAAGATGTTTGCATCATCATCCAACTTGTTGTTTATTAAAATGATAAGGATAATCAACATAGTAATGAATCAATATATGAATTAATTGCATATTAAAAATGTCTCATAATTTCTTAACTCAATGCTCAGTCTTCCTGTTGTCTTTGATTGCATTGTCTACTACTAACTTGTACACTTCGCAATTAATCCAGTGCAGCTTGTATTGTTACTGTGGTTATCCTACAACTTCATCAAAGACTAATAGCCCACCACCTTCTGTTTCATTGTGCCGACAGTGATCTCACTTACCGCATGAGCACTAAAATGGCTAGCAGCTAGTGTCTTGAACCAGGTAGACGATAGAATGAAACAGACAACACACCCTTGAACCAACCTTGCTAGAATTGTTACATTGTCACCAAACATTTGAAGGCAAAAGATGGAAGAGTCTTACTGTCTACACATAAAGGTTTCGAAATACAATGAGCCACACATTCTGTAAACCAAATCTACCGAGTTCAGAGCAATTCAGCCATTTATAGCTGACACCGATTTGACAAACAATTCCATATCAAACAGCTGATTCTTTAATTTTGCCGCCATTAGCCAGTTGGCTGCTTCGCTGCATTGTCACATCGTCTTTAACTTCCATCTAAATGTTTCAAATCCTGCATTTCATCTCACCCATGTCCAATACAGACAACCTGATCTGCGTGTCACTATCACGACTCGTCAAAGTACCAAAAAAATATAATATTTAAAAGATACAGGGCATTTTCCCATGACGGTGAACGCCAGCCTCCGCCTGCAGCACACTTCTGTCAGACTTCCGACTTCCGCTAACACTTGAGCTTACTAAAATGGTGCCCCTAGAGTTCGAGAACGTACCTCATTGTTGTCAACGTATTTCACAGCCACTGATCCATCTTGCTCCACTCTATAATCTTTGGTCAGGACCCCTTGTCATCACTTTTTAACGCACTGGGTACCCCTTTAGCGTCATTTTCAACGTGCAGGGTAGTCCGATAGACTTCAATAGCACTCCCACAACGTCTGAAATAGACGCCATGAGACCGTAGCCAAATGTTCCCTGCTGCGTTGAAAGTTGACGCATGAGTCAAGCAGACCGCAGCTGGTTGTGTGCTGACACATACGGGGCGAGCCAGCATTACAACGTTATATGCTTTAAACATCGTCTTAGGTCTTGGCTACGGTGAGGCAAAATTCAGCAGATAACAGGCTTATAGACTATTATTTCTCTGTCTCTAATCGTGGTGATGGAAGAGTTAATGCATGCTGGGTAATGGATTTTTTTCGGAGGCTGGCCGACGTTGATAAATATATAAAATGTGCTTCGATCGTGTTCGATTAATCAACCAACTACTTGTAACATTGTATAATATAATTTAAACCATTTTTTTAATTCAAAATGTTTTAATGTTCAAGAAACATATTTTGGCCTGCCTTTGTGGAAATTTGCGGTCACAGCAGGGCTTTCTTGTATTTATTGTCAAATATGTTGGCCAATCAAGCCCTTTGAATTTCAAGATGAAAAAAAAATCTTTCAAGTAACACAAACAAACCGGCTCAAGACGAATACAAGGGTCATCTATGCCTACATGCAGACTCACAATTTTTATTTCATCGAAAAACTGTAACCTTGTGTTTTTGTAAATAAAGTTTTTTTTTCTAAATCCAAAGATGCTCTACTATAACGTGTTGATGTCATTGTATGCGGCGATCCCAAGGCCCATTGCGCTTTTCTACTCGGTAAGTATAGAGGTGAATTAATTCGATAGGTAACAGAGATAGAGAACATCCTTAAATCTACACCATAAAAACGATCGAGTCAGGCCAAGAAGTTGTTGTTAACACCTTTAGAAGTGCAGGGTAACAATTGTGTGGGACTGTGAATGATTTAAGACATTATTAAAATATAACTTGCTGCACCTAATGTGCAGTAGGCTAGCTAGCTGCTGTTAGCTAATAGCTAGCACAGAATGACTAAGCTTGGTCATTTCAAGTTCAACTTTATTTGTCACATATAATCATACAGGGTTCAATCATAGGGAGATGTATGATTTCCAGTAGTGATGTATTTCCAGTTACCTATGTTACATTAGCTCACAATAGAGCTGCAACTAACGATTATTTTCATTGTCGATTAATCTGTCAATCATTTTCTCGATTAATCGAGTAGTTGTTGGGTCCAGAAAATTGTGAAAAATGTTGATCACTGTTTCCCAAAGCCCAAGGTGACGTCCTTAAATGTCTTGCTTTGTCCACAACCCAAAGATATTCAGTTTACTGTCATAGAGGACTAAAGAAACCAGAAAATATTCACATTTGAGAAGCTGGAATCAGAGAATTTGGACATTTTTTCTTAAAAAATGACTCAAAAAGATTAATCGATTATCAAAATAGTTGGCGATTAATTTAATAGTTGACAACTAATCGATTATTCGACTAATCGTTGCAGCTCTAGCTCACGACAGTCTGTTAGTAACCACTTAGTGATGTTGTAAATGTTCTCACAAAGAGAATACTGGTGTAAAATGTAGGGTGTTCAATTCTGAGTGGTTTATTTTTTTTTCGCTCAACAGATTCTTCAATTTGTCATTTTAAAACCCCTCTTTCTATTTCCAAAAACAAAACAACAACCCAAAGGCACTTTTAAGAGCCATGTCTGTTTTGGTAACCCGTCCTTGCTGTATTGTACTTGTCAGTCTCTGTTGTGTCTCTCTCTCTCTCTCTCTCTGTTTACCTCTGTTTGTCTTATCTGTCCATCTCTCTGTTGTGAGTTTTTCTGTCTGTTTGTGTTTCTGCCCATCACTATGAGTGATTCAGAACTACAAGATCAGCTTATGAGCCTGGATAACGTGGCTGATCAGCAAGAACTCAATGATGAGCTCCAAAGTCTTGATGACTTGCTTGGTGAGCTGCAGGAAGAGGAGGCAGCAGCACCAGTGAAGACAACTGAAACGAGGGTGATGTGGAAAAAGAGAGACATCGATGGAAACCAACTTTATGCAAGGCCAAGTTCAAGCAGGAATCAGTCAAATCAGGGTCAGTATTGATTTTGTGAGTGTTTCAAATCAAGGAATACATGTATAGCTTGATATGAAGGGGAAACAATCAAACTAGAACCAATCATTCGATTTTTGACATGCAAAGTAAATTTATCATGATTAAGATGTCACTAGTTTTGGATCTTAATTGAAAGAGATACATTAATATTCGTCTAAAGCAGTATAAACTACAATATGAGCTCATAAAAGTTAGCATCATTGTGGGCTGTAATGACATTGTCTAGAAGTCTTGTCAAAATGATGGTTGTGCAGTAAAAAGTGCTAGCCTGGTTACCACCACACCAAATCTCTTACAAGATATTGGTCTTGGCAAGGCTCTATTTGAAATTGTTTGTTCTGAGTGCATTGCCAATGGGCAGCCAGCTTGATTATTTTTGAATCTGCTTCTACAGCGAGCATTCCTATTTGCTGTCATCGTCTATACGACGCCTCATAAGCAGATAACCGATGGTAATTGGACCGTCCACATGGTTTGGGAAATCAAAAGTCTCTCCAGCTAAATGTGAAACAGTGAGCTTGCGCCATTTCAAGCTGGTAACCAGGCTAGAAATGTGCCACTAGCCTTGGGACAAGTAGGACATTTTAATGTTATAAATGTTGATTTAAGTTTTTTTTTTCTGGTACAGCTGGTCACAGTCGGAAGACTGATCCTCCCTTTGATGCTCCTGACACTAACTGTGAGGTGGCCTTTGCTCCAGAGACTGTTGGTATGTACTTCATTGTGTCTCCATTAGCCCAAATGATGAGTCTCTCTGCATGTTCGGCAACGTTTGTTCAGTTTGCTGTCACATCTCTAGACCCGGTATTTGCGAAAACAAAATTGCTGAAGTGAAAGTATAACAATATAGGCTATATGACATAGGTTCTCTATCCATCATTTGAGTGACTCCCCTCTGGTTGGTGCCTGCATAACTTGCCAACCCATCCCCAAAAATATGTATTTATTGTTGTTGAGTATACGGTATGTCGTCACTGGCTACACTAAAGCCCCCCTGGGACAAACAAAGGTTTTCTGAATCTGAAAACTTTAGAACTCCAAATAATGTAGCTAGTGAAGTTAGGTACGTATGGACACAATAACTGCCTGTGGTTCTTATATTTACTCTCAATAACAGTGGGAAATAAATACATACATATCTAACTCATAGAAAACAATGACAACCTCAGTTCATGAGAAATACAAAAGGTGTTTAAAATGACAACTTTCTAGAAGAAACACTAAAAGAGACTGAGTACATGCACTGTGCAAAAACTTTACTGAAGTTCAGCAAGCAAAACACTCAGCCAAACAAACTTGAAAACAGGTGTAAAACAAAAAGGCAGGCAACAAGTTTCCCTTGAGGGACAAATAAAATTGAATTGAAGGGTGTTTTTTAAGGAAAAACTTCCACGATTGATTAAAACAAACGACCAATCAAAAAAATGGAATTGAGTAATGTAACAGTGTAATACAATATACAAACATATATTATATAGCTGTGCCCTGTCATTAAGGGACTATTAGTGTATACAGCATTCAAACTTCAATTTCAAACAAATAAAAAAGAAACAACTCAAGGCAAGTAATTAGATAAATAGAGGTGACTGAATTAAGGACTCACCCTAAGAAACACATTCCACTCTTTAAAACTTGAAAACAAAAAGTGGAACAAAACAAGTACAAACAATAATCCATAAATCAGGAATTCAGTCCACTCCTTAAAATGTAGAGGTAGGTGGACTGATTAAGTGCTAATGTCAAAAAATAAGCAAATCAATGGGGGGGGGGGGGGGGTTCGCGATCAACGCGATCAACGGGGCGTGGGGGGCGGAGGGACCGCGGACCGATGGCGGGGTTGCGCGATCGTAACCACCGACGGCGAAGCGGGGGGCAGTAAAAAAAATAAAAAAAAGGTGCCGGATCCACCGTCGGAGGTGCCGGATCCGACGTCGGAGGTACCGGAACATGTTCCGGCGTGTTCCGGCCCAAATTAAGCCCTGGAGTACAGCATTATCTGTATCTGTATCTGTTAACCTATGAATTATCTGTATCTGTACTCGGAGTGGGCGTGGCCTAACCCGGAAGTGGGCGGGATTTAACCCGGAAGTGGGTCGGGTTGTCTTGAAATGAGCGAGGATGAATGCAATATTAACTAGTTCTTACCACACACAGCAAGGCAACCAGTGCACTTTCAATTCTGCTTTCGCCTACACACATACACACACACACACACACACACACACACACACGCACACACACAGATAAGCAACAATAATTTGTTTTAGTATCTTTGAAAGGCCAGAATGAGTCACTGAGACAAGCAAGCAGCCCAATGAAAAATATAGAAAATTAACATCGTTCCTTACGTCATTTATCCGTCTCCCAGTTATTGTGTCAAACTGGAAGACTTTCTGCCTACTACATTTTCGGCAACCTTAAATGATGAAAAGACAAAAAAAAATGTATTAAGCCATAAATGCGATGCTTTGTACAATTGCAATCAAAATTATTCAACCACCTTATCCTGCAAGACATTCTACTGATGTGAATCTAAATTTAATGAATGTTTTCATTAAATTTAGTTTAACTAAGGCCTTGGTAAACAGTCAAAGAAAGTTAAATAATATATATTTGAGTTATTTTTGAGAACATAATGTTGGTCTTACTTAGTTGGTCTTAGTACTAAAGATAAATAAAATGTTCTCCAAAAAGGCCCAAAAGCAAAATGATCAACCCCAAAGTCAAAATGTTGTCGAGCATCCTTTGACCTTTATCACCTCCAATAAATGTTTCTGGTAGTTTCGCACAAGCCTCTGACACCTCTCTTTGGGAATTGTAGCACATTCCTCATGTACAAAAGCTTCTAGCTTACTTACTCTTTGGTTTCCTTGCTGCCACTGTTTTCTTTAAATCCCACCATAGATTTTCAGTGGGATTCAAATCCCGATTCCTGGACCGAACTGGACCACGTTTGATTCAGTAATAATCGATTCAGTAATTCAGTAATAATCGTTCCTGGAATATCCTTGAGTGGCCATCTCAGTCCCTGTTTTGAATCCCATCACATCACTAGAATGTCATGCAGGTTAAGGGGGTTGAATAATTTTGATTGCAAATGTAGCTGAATCAAATATGAGTCCAGAGTTTTCATTTGAGAAGTGGAAATATGTGAGGTGATCTGCAGTTTTGTCCATTTGTGTCAAAGTGAGTTTGTCCCTAGATTTGTCAGTCAAACAAAATGTACTGGGCTGGTTTTCACAAAGCCCTGCAGTCTGCAAAACCTGCAGTCTGCAAAATCAACTCAGAAAAGGTTGACCAAGAGGTGGGAAGAGCATGCGCGACGCAAGAGGTCGGAAGGGCTGAGAGCTCCTGACGGCGTTTCAAACAAATGGTTTAATTACGCTTAAAACTCATTACATTGAAACTAACTTTGGACAATTTTACTACAAACAAGTTTGACAACGGTACTGATCACTCTTGAGACTTTGTTTTTGATGAGTGACTAGATTAAATCGGCAAGTGAACCGGAGGAAATCCAGCATGGACCTTAACGTTGGTAAAGACAAATCAAAATCAGGAGTACCCGCGAGGCAAACTAACACAAGTATGAATACTAGACTTGACGAGATGGATGCGAAACTGGATAAAATATTGGAGGGTAACATTTCAACGAAACAATTGTTGGACACTCTGTTACTAAGAGTAAATTCGCTAGATAAACACGTTGAGACGCTGGCCGGGAAAACTCATGACAATGAAGTCGACATAGAAGCGCAGAAAACGCGCTCCACTGAATTAGAAAAGAAATTAGACCAGGCTATGGATTACATCGATCAACTTGAAAATCGAAATCGGCAGAATAATTTGAGACTCCTGAATGTACCAGAAGATGAGGAGAAAGACAATCAAATGATCCCCTTGTTGATTAACATTTTCGAGCAGAAATGGGGCATGGATTTAAAAGAGGAGGACTTTGAAAGAGCTCATCGTGTCGGAGTAAGGAGAAAGATGGACAAGCACCCACGAGCAATTATCTTCAAACTGCATCATTTCCAGAAGAAACTCGAAATCCTGAAAGGATCCAAGAAGAAATCAGAGGGGTGCGACTTCAGAGTGGTTCCGGACATGTCAGCGCAACTTCGGGCGAGGAGAGCTGCGTTCTGGCCCTTAAGAGAGCAGCTACACCAACAGAGGATCAAGACATTCTTCCGAGGCCCAGCTACTCTCTGTGTGGATGACGGAGAAACGGTGGTGAACTTCGGGACACTGGAAGAAGCCAAGAAGGAATTGAAACGAAAATACCCAACAATAAAGGTGGGAAACTTGTCTACAGATGAATGACACCAAGAAGACAGCAGTCGGTAAGAGACCTCGATAGGACTCATTGTAATAAAAGTGATTAGTCTATAGGCAGTGAGTTAGAAAATGGATGGACTATTTGAGACGGTAGCAAAGATGATAACATGCAACTACAACAAACTGGCTGCTTATTGACATTACCGACAGCTGGCCGTATTCAAGCTCAAGCTGTGAAGAAAGAAAAAGACTGATGGACTATTAGACGACAGCTTCATTGAATCTGTTCTTATGTTCTGTGTGGTTGCCTGGTATGGAAACCTGACTCTGGCCAATAAAAACAGGCTCGCCAACCTTGTTAAAGTGGCCAGTAAGGTTACAGGGAGGAGTCAAATGCAGCTTACTGATATGTATAGCAGGCAAGTTCTTAGGAAGGCTCCCTTGATTCTGGAGTGTGTGGATCACCCCCTCCAGTCTGAGTTTATATTGTTGCCCTCAGGCCGTCGGTGGAAGGTGCCTGCTCTTCGCACCGAGAGATTTAAGGTTTCCTTTGTCCCCACGGCCATTCAGTTGCTAAACAGTAGATAATTAATTGTATGTATATACAGACTGTTTATGGCTGTTGTAACCTGTTGCATTTGCACTTTAGGCCCCTGCTGTTTATTTATTATTTATTTGTTTGTACAGTGTACATTATTGGCACTTTGAATCATATCTTATCTTGCGGTAGGTCCCTTTGATCTTCCCATGATGATACGTTATATGTTACATGTTATTTGGTGTTGTCTATTTGTGTATGTGTTTGAATGTGTGGATCTTCCCGGCTGCAAATCAATTTTCCCTGTTGGGACAAATAAAGACACTTTGACTTTGACTTTGACTTTGACAAGAGTAATATGGACAGAATAATGGGTGCAAACGGATGGGGGTGGAGGAGGTGGGGAGGGTGGAGTGGGGGGATTGGAGGGGTTGGAACGGGTCTCTCTCTCTCTCTCTCTCTCTCTCCTTCTCTCTTTCTCTCTGTCTCTATCCTCTGGTTAATCGAATAGCTTCTATCTGTTCAACTTTATTTCCCCCTTTTGCTTTTCTTTTTTTTTGAATTTCTAACAGGGAAGAGAGTGAGTAAAGTACCTGTCACATATATATATTTAAAAAAAAAAAAAAAAGCCTCATCAATATTGAAGTCATTCCTTCGTATTATCATTATTATTGCTAATTTTCGTGTATCTGCTAATATTGTTTGTATTCACTATTAGTAGGATTGTAATGGTGACTATGATGAAATGATGAGTTATGTAATCACATCCCCACCCCAATTTATGTTAGTCATGTGAGGGGCTGGAAGAAATACATTTAATTTGATAGTCATTAAAAAAAAAAAAAGAAACTCACATGTATACATTAGTAGGAGGAATGATGTAAGGGGGGGGAGTGAGTGATGAATGAATGAAAGAGTGAATGAGTTTCTAGGTAGGAATGAGTGAGTGTCAGGGTATATATATAAAAACCATTGTGTGTACGCCAAAGTGAGTGGGGGTTATAGCTCTAGCAAAGCATGCTCTTATATGGGGAAACCAGGGAGTTAATGTTTGTTTGTCTGTGTGTATGGATGTGTGTGTGGGTGGAGTTTGTTGGTCTGTGTGCATGGATGTGTGTGTGGTTGGAGGGTCATGTAAGTATGTTTTATGTCTCGACTTTCCTTAAACATAGCTGGAGTGATCTTGTCAGGTTCTTCTTTGAGGCTTCATTGAATTACACTATAGATTATGGTCAATACAACAGAAAGCTCTATAAAAATCCTTCCCAACACATTTAAAATAGTAACTTGGAATGTAAATGGTTTACAGGAAGGTACAAAAAAAGTGAAAGTAATGCAACATATGCAGAAGCTGTCCGCTGACATTGTCTTAATGCAGGAGCTCCACTTTAAACCAGGGCAAATTGAACAACTCAAGGGGCATTGGGTGAGTGAAGCATTTGAAGCTGCATTTACTTCTAGAAGCAGAGGTGTTGGTATATTAATTAACAAGAGGATACCCTTTAAGTTGATCTCACAACACATAGATGACCACGGTCGGTTTTTAATAGTTAAATGTGAATTGTTTGGGGAACTTTATACAATTATTAATATATATAAACCTCCTAATTCGGATATGTCTTTTTTAAGTAAAATCCAAATAATATTAGATAGCTCTCCAACAGGAGTGATAGTTTTTGGGGGAGATTTAAACACTATCTTTAGTTCTCAGGACAGTTCCACAAAAAATAGGAAAATTAACCCACCTAAAAGACTTCTGAGATTCTTAGTAGATAATGAATTAGAGGACATCTGGAGAACGTTACATCAGAAAACATTAGACTACACATATTTTTCACACCCTCAAAACAGCTATAGTCGAATCGATTACCTATTTATCTCCAGACTAGACTTGGATAGAATAGTATCAAGCAATATAAATGAAATTATAATATCAGATCACGCAATAGTAGAATGTAGTATGTCGCCAAGACAAAACACTTTACACCATAGAATTTGGAGAATGAATAGGAAGCATTTAACAGATATAGAATTTCTAAAACATATTAAAAACCACATTGACTTATTCATTCAAACTAATGTTAATGTGGAGAACTTGGACGATAGACCAGAAATTGGTATAATATGGGACACATTTAAAGCATATATAAGGGGGATAATGCTAGGATTTGCAGCTAAAAAGAAAGCAGAGCTAGATAAGGAAATAAATAAGTTGACAGAGCAAATAAATAGACTACAAAAACAACATAAAATGCAAGCTAGCAGTAGTGTGTTGACAGAAATTCAAGAAACTAAATTAAATCTGGATAATTTGTTGCTACAAAAAGCTAATGACTTCAGACATAATTCAAATAAACTAAATTATATTTCAGCGAATAAATCAGGTAAACATTTAGCCTCATTAGTCAAAAAAGTAGTTAATAGACAACCTATATCAATAAAAAATAAAACATTCGATTTAGTTTATACAAACAATCAGATGATAAATAAAGAATTTAAACTGTACTACGAGAATCTATATACATCAGAACTACAAGAATCAGACCCCACCCCCTTCCTCAAATCACTTAAGTTGAAATATATAACAGCAGAACAAAAGGAACAACTTAGGAAAGACATAACGTGTGAGGAAATACAATCTGCAATTAAAACATTCCCTTTAAAAAAAGCCCCGGGAATGGATGGAATTCCAATTGAATTTTATTCAACATTTTGGTCAAGTATTGAGCCCCTTTTTATGGAAGTAGTGAACTCGGCCCAAAAGGAACATACGCTACCCCAAACAATGTACCAAGCAACTATTACAGTAATACCAAAACCAGGAAGAGATGGTGATACTCCTGCGGACTATAGACCTATTAGTCTAATTAATTGTGATACTAAAGTTATAAATAATAGACTCGCTCATATTCTACCTGAGATTATCCATCAAAACCAGACGGGATTTATACAGAATAGAGATTTAAAGACCAATACTAGGACTTGTTTATCATTAATACAATATGCAAAGAAAAATAAAATAGACTTAACACTTATGGCGGTGGATGCAGAAAAAGCATTCGATAGACTGGAGAGAGCATATCTGTTTAAAGTGTTGGAAGTTTATGGTTTCCCAGAGGAATTTATAAATATGGTTAAAACAATGTATAAATCACCAAAGGCACAAGTATACACAAATGGAATTCTCTCAGATTCATTTCCATTAAAAAGAGGCACAGCCCAGGGTGACCCTTTATCACCATCTCTATTCGCACTAGCAATAGAACCATTAGCTCAAAAAATAAGAGAGACGGATGAAATAAAAGGGATTACTATTGGAAAGCATGAATACAAACTTAGTCTTTATGCCGATGATTTACTACTTTATCTAAATAAGGCACATACATCCATACCAAGGGTAATCGAAATACTAACAAACTTTTCAACTTTATCTGGGTATAAAATTAACATTAAAAAAACAGAATTATTATTAGTAGACAGAAGTATAAATAAATTGGAAAACTGCGAACAGTTTAAAGTCCAAACACGAAACATTAAATATCTTGGTTGCTACATCAGCACAGATAAATAACAAATCTATAAAGACAACTTTCTTCCTTTAATTAAAGGGTTAAAAAAAGACATTGAAAGATGGTCACATTTGAAAATAAATATAATTGGTAGAATAAATTTATTTAAGATGATGTGAAGATTTTTATATATATTTCAAACAATTTCCATCACTCCACCAAAAGCATTTTTTAAAGAGGTTAACTCAATTTTATCATCCTTTTTCTGGTCAAATAAAGCTCACAGATTAAAAAGAAAACTATTGTATTACCCACAGGAGGAGGGAGGTTTAAACCTGCCCAATCTAGAAAGCTATCATTATGCAGCGCAGATGTTTTATATTGATCATATAGTAAATAATGCCAACGAAAGCTCATGGATAGATATTGAAAATCATCAGTTAAAGCCTAAAAATTATCTATCCGTCCTTTTCTCCAATCAAAAATGTACTACAGCAAATTTTATAATCAACTGTACATTAAATACTTGGAATAAAATACTAAAGCAAATAGGATTTGATATTGAAATCCCAAGACATATAAAGATATGGAATAACCCTTCTATAATGATTCAAAACACAAAAATGAGTTGGGGAACATGGAAGATCTTAGGAATCGAAACAATAGCAGATATCATAAACCAGGGATCAATATGCTCATATAAGGAACTAGAGGATAAATATGGACTAAGGGATATGGAAAAGTTTAGGTATTTGCAATTGAAAAATTGGATAAGGGACAATATACTGTAGATCTCAAGTATGGAACAGCTACAGGAATTGGGGACATTTTGAAAAAGGAAGGGGATAAAAAGAGGAGATTAATAGGAGCTACATATGACATTCTTATTAAAGCTGAGAGCAATGAAAAATTACTAGAAAATATATATAATAAATGGAATGTAGACTTAAATATAAAAGATGCGGGGAAAAGATGGAAGGAATGTTTGCGACTTACAAATAAGGTCACTACAAATGAAAACTTACGATTAATTCAATACAAAGTAATGACACGAATATATTATACCCGAAATAAAATAAATAAATTTGATAGTAACTCTTCAGATAAATGCTTAAAGTGTAGCACACATAGTGATTCCCTCACCCACGCCTTTTGGCATTGTACGAAAATTCGAGAAATCTGGGAAAAAATTGGGAAGTGGATGTCAAAAATCTGCAATCGTGAATTTGTGCTCATAGTCCAGTGATATTTTTGAGATATATGCATCCTAGAGGCATTTTTTAGTAAAAGTTGGGAACAGGACTTTTTTTCACAATTAAGATGTGCTGAATTCAACTAGCCCTGTTCCCAAGCTAAATTTTGAGTTTAAGACCATCTAATTAGCATAAACAAAATGGCTGCCGAAATGGCAATTTTGGGCTCTTTCTAAGGGTGGGCATCATTATAACATGGACATGAATTCATATAGTTCACATGTGTGCACTTAGAAATGTCCTTGGGCAATAGACCAAAGGTACAGGTTATGAAAAAGTGAAAATATAAAAAATTTAAATCCATTATTATGCCTATAAACTAATTTCCAATGGCGAGGGGGGGGGGGGGTGTCAATAAAATGTTTTGAAAGACAAAAAACTTTCATGAAAATGTCACTGCATTCATGCAACAAGCCTCCTCATCAATATGATGCTGGCATAAACACATTGAGGTGCACTGCATTCCTGATTTCCTGCACTTGCAGCGTTGAGTCATGCATTGTTTTTTGCATGCACAGGCTACCATCTCTAGGCAACTATCTGGAATTGGACTCAGTGCCATCAATATAGGTTGCAGTCCTGATTCCATGAGTCTCCATCCCATCTGAGAGGGTTCAGGGAGATCTGGTGTGGGGCAATTGGCATTTCTCCATACCATTGTTTGATAGTGTACCCTCATCAAATGGAAACGCAGTGCATCACTTGTTGGAGCCATAGCCTCTGGGTTCCCCATCTTGGAGAACAATACATGCCGTGCTGCATCAACAGAGTCTGTTCTGTGCACATTGTAGATTCTGCAGACAAATGTTTCTGAAGATTTGATTGTTTCGTCTGTGAGTTCACCAATGCCCAAATTCTTCAGCAAGTCATGGTGCTTTACAAAGACCTTCCATGATGATCGTTTGGTGTGATTTGCAATGTAAGAGGTGGTGTCACACCCAGTCAATGCATGAAAAGCTAGCAAGGATGCTGCTGAGCCTCTTGGTAGTTTGTTGAAAACTGCATCAATGGGTATATACCGCCGTTTCTTAGATGTACCTGACATCATCCAGAGGTGCTTACATTGCATACTTTGAAAGTGGGATACCAATATTAAGAGAACATCAGTATCCCTAGATGACACAACAACCGTATCAAACTGACTGTGAATGGCATGTAGAACCAATCGTGTGTCAGCTTCCTCATGTGTAGATTTCAGGGGTGACAAATCAGTTGTACTTTTTGATGACTTGACCTCAAGTTCCACTTTAAATCCCCCTGCAACTACAATTTCTTTATTCTTAGGCGCCTGCAAACACAGTTCCTCTGATAAGAAATGTGCCAGATCTGCCTTATTTTCTGCTAGTGACAGAAAATTCGACCAGATCTTTGGAAGAGGTACATCACGGCCTTCCACAACCCGTCTGACAGGCCGTGCTGCTTTACTGCGCCGAGTTCTGGTTGTACCCTTGATTGTCTCTATCCTGTACCTGTCAAACACAATATCAATTCTTTGATATTTGGAACCCAGTTTTCAAAACTGTTTTCACAAATATGTTGGCTAGATCTCCAAAGGTCACAGCATCATCAGGCTTTCCAAGAGCTACAACCAATGCTTGCCCATCAATGATGAGGCAAGATGAAGTGTCATTAAGCTGAATGGTCTCTGGACAGTCTATGTCTTCTGTTAGGACATCAGCAAGCATGGACTTGTTTCCTGTGCGAAGTGTGCCATTCATTTCAGCAAGGGATACAGGGACTGGAAGAAGCTCATGCTTGAGTACAGATTGCAAATCAACTGCCCGCCCTGCCTCATAAGAAGTAATTAGACGTCGGAGGACATTTCTGTCCGCCTTCAGAACCCTTTTCTTGTCATTGTCCTTTGAGTGTTTAACTACTTCATATAAGGTGGCAAATGTTGGGGGATTATTCCTGCGCATGGGCTCATGGAATGAAACATGTGTCTTATTACTTTTCTTATCCACTATCAACCTGCCTGCTAATACATTTATGGGAGAAATCGTTTTTTTTATTTTTTATAATATTACAGCTATTTAGCATAATAACATTGTTTTTGGCATTTTTCTTATTTCCCCAGCCTGTACCTGTGATCTATTGCCCATGGGAGTTTTCTTAGCAGTATACATGTGAACAATATAACTTTATCTACATGGTATCATGATCACCGTCTGAAGAAAGTGCCAAAAATCGCCATTTTAGCAGCCATTTTGTTTATGCAAATTAGATGGTCTAAAACTCAAAATTCAGCTTGGGAACAGGGCTGGTTGAATTCAGCACACCTTAATTCTGAAAAAAAGTTCTGTTCCCAACTTTTACTAAGAAATGCCTCTAGAGCCATATACAAGGTCTTTTTCTTGAAATACCACTAGTCTATCACACCAAAGATCTGCCTCTTTCAAGATATTGGAAATATGAAATACCCAATGGGGTGGCAAATTATTTTCTCCTCACTGGTTTATAAAAAAAATATTTTGCAAAATTGGAAAAATAAAGAAGCGCCATCCTTCGAAAACTGGAAGAGATTAATGAAATATTATTTAAATATCGAGAGAACAATGTCAGAAGACAGCAATAAAGAAAAACAATTTGATAATGTATGGACTATAATTTATGAAGCTTTATAAATAGTGGAGCCATGAGATCGACCAGCTATTAAGGAAAGGGATTAGTATGTGTGATGACCAAGGAGTTTGTGTGTAAGTGTATGTGTATGTGTGTGAGGGGAGGAGTGGATGGGTGGGTGGGTGGGTGGGTGGGTGTGGGAATAGTTTGGGTGAGTGAGGGGTGTGGGTGTGTGTTTGTGAAGGGTGTAGGTGTGAAGAGAGTGTGTGTGTGTGCGTGGGTGTGTGTGTGAGAGTATGTAAGAGCATGAATGAAGGGGAATAATATAAAATAAAAATAAAAACACAACCTCCCAAGGATCTCGAGTAATATTGTATGTTGCAGTGTTGGACCTGGATGTACAAAGTATTTGATGTAAAGCCATCTAAAGCCATGTAAAGCCATGATCTGGCTATATGCTTTGTGAGTTTGTGTGGTAAAAATAATTAAAAAAATTAAATTAAAAATTAAAAAAAAAGGTTTTCACAAAGCCCTCTTAGCTTAAGTCAGGGATCGATATTAACCATGGCCCTTGGACCTTGGCCACTTCAGAGTGGCCACCAAAATACAGCTAAATAACTAAATAATAAAATACTGTGTACTGGCTACCAAATTCAATGACCTGGTGACTCGAATGAAGCCTGGATAATTGCCTAAAGTCAAATTTGTCTGGGAGCTAACTTATTAATAGTGTGTGTGGAGTAAGACGTACCATGCAAAACAAAACTTACCCTTTCTTTTCTTCTTCACCCGTGGCGCCTCCTTACTCAAAGACTGGGAGATGGAGGCTGCAGGTGGAGGACGAGATTGTGGAGGTGGTAGATCTGTGGTAGAGGTTGTTGGTGAATGAGAGGTGCTTGTCCCTCTCTTTTGTGGAAGTGGAGGTGGAGGAGGAGAAGAGTGTGGAGGTGGCATAGCTGTGACAGTGGTAGAGGAAGAAGGAGAGAGAGAGGTGGAAGAGAGTGGGGGAGAGAAAGGAACACGATTGAGGATGAATAGCCTCTGGCTGCTCCTGGGTGAGGGTCTGCTGCTCCTGGGTGAGGGCCTCTAGCTGCTCCTGGGTGAGGGTCTCTGGCTGCTCCTGGGTGAGGGTCTCTGGCTGCTCCTGGGTGAGGGTATCTGGCTGCTCCTGGGTGAGGGTCTCTGGCTGCTCCTCGGTGAGGGTCTCTAGCTGCTCCTCGGTGGGGCTGTCGCGCTGCTCTGCTGTGGGGGTGTCAGTGTCGGGCTGCTGTGCTGTCGAGGTCGCTATAATACAAGTTTACTTTCATTTAAAACCTGTACATATTAATAAAGAAAAATACATGTATTTAAAACAATCATTACTTCTGAACAAAAAAATACTCTTACCCTTAGTCAAGAGAAATTCATAAGCCCTCTGCATCTTCTCCAAAAACGTTTTCGTGGTAGAAGTGGGGCGCAGATGGGTTATAATGTCTGCTACCCACTTATTTGAAGCCCTTTTATCTTTTTTGCCAATAAATAAAATGGGCTTGTAGCCTACAGTCTCAAGCTTCCCCACCTGAAATTAACAAAAGCAGTTGGCACACATTTAAACTCACTGCATTATTAGACACATTAGTACTGTAGAAAGCAATTTTTTATGGGCAGTTAATGGAGTACAATGTAAGAAAATTAGCCGCAACCTGTTTCCAAGTCAAAGTAGGATAAAAAGTCACTCTTAGAAAGAGACAGGTGACAATAAGACTATGGGCCCTATCTTGCCGGTCTGAAACGCAAGTATCAAACGCAAAGCGCAAGTAGCTTTGTGGGCGGATCTTGGGCGCTGTTGCTATTATGCCGGCGGGATAAATGACGCTTGCGCCCAGCGCAAATCTAAAATGGGTTGGTCTGAAGTAGCTACATTAGTCATAGGTGTGGTTTGGGCGTAACGTACAATAAACCAATCAGAGCGTCGTCTCACATTCCCTTTAAATGCAGGCGCGCTTGTTCCATGGCGAGCACATCGCGCATTGCCACTACTGGACCCAGATGTGTCCAATCCCGCCACGCGCATGCCCATCAGAGGGAAAAATAATTAGTTCTTCTGTTTAAATCTTTTCAGCTTTTCATTTTCCGTCGACAAAATGTAAATAAAGAAATGTCACAAAGACATACTTTCCGATGTTTTGGCCTCACTCTCACTGAATCACGAGGTTATGAATGCATGGTGATATATTTGCAATGTAGTCTAACATTAGACCGAGATTACTTTGCTTATAGATGATGCAGCTCTTCTGTCAAATAAGCTCTCCTCTCCCGTGCTGCTGCTGGTGTATTTGGGTTAAATGGCATCGGCACATGCAGTTCAACATCATGTCTCCTGAAGTCCTGTAATATTTCTTCATTTATGTCATCAACACAGCCACGATTCATGGAAATGTTGTGTAAAACACAACATGCCACAAAGAATGCTGCGACTTTTTGAGGACTGTACTGTAAAGTGCCTCCTGATCTATCCAAACACCTGAAGCGCATTTTCAGTAGGCCTATGCCGAATGTTCTTTCAATTACACCGCGTGTTTCTGTGTGTTTTCGATTATAAAACATTTCACGCGCTGTTGCTGGCATAATAAAAGGTGTCATCCTGGTGTCCTTATATACCTATGTGTCTTGCGACTATTGGTCAAACAGGTTAATTTGATCCGTCATTACTATTTGCCTGAATATTTTGGGTAACTGTACGCTAGATTTATGCCTATTTTTTCACATATGTGGTAATATTTTTGCTTGTATGTATGGTACTGTTATAGTAGATACACTTAGAGCAAGGACGGGTTACCAAGACAGACGTGGCTCTTAAAAGTGCCTTTGGGTTGTTGTTTTGTTTTTGGAAATAGAAAGAGGGGTTTTAAAATGACAAATTGAAGAATCTGTTCAGAGAAAAAAAATAAACCACTCAGAATTAAACATCCTACATTTTACACCAGTATTCTCTTTGTCAGAACATTTACAACATCACTAAGTGGCTACTAACAGATTGTCGTGAGCTAGAGCTGCAACTATTAAATTAATCGCCAACTATTTTGATAATCGATTAATCGTTTTGAGTCATTTTTTAAGAAAAAATGTCCAAATTCTCTGATTTCAGCTTCTCAAATGTGAATATTTTCGGGTTTCTTTCGTCCTCTATGACAGTAAACTGAATATCTTTGGGTTGTGGACAAAACAAGACATTTGAGAATGTCACCTTGGACTTTGGGAAACAGTGATCAACATTTTTCACCATTTTCTGGACCCAACAACTACTCGATTAATCGAGAAAATGATTGACAGATTAATCGATAATGAAAATAATCGTTAGTTGCAGCTCTATTGTGAGCTAATGTAACATAGGTAACTGGAAATACATCATTACTGGAAATCATACATCTCCCTATGATTGAACCCTGTATGATTATATGTGACAAATAAAGTTGAACTTGAAATGACCAAGCTTAGTCATTCTGTGCTAGCTATTAGCTAACAGCAGCTAGCTAGCCTACTGCACATTAGGTGCAGCAAGTTATATTTTAATAATGTCTTAAATCATTCACAGTCCCACAGAATTGCTACCCTACACTTCTAAAGGTGTTAACAACTTCTTGGCCTGATTCAATCATTTTTATGGTGTAGATTTAAGGATGTTCTCTATCTCTGTTACCTATCGAATTAATTCACCTCTATAGGCCTACTTACCGAGTAGAAAAGCGCAATGGGCCTTGGGATCGCCGCATACAATGACGTCAACACGTTATAGTAGAGCATCTTTGGATTTAGAAAAAAAACTTTATTTACAAAAACACAAGGTTACAGTTTTTCGATGAAATAAAAATTGTGAGTCTGCATGTAGGCATAGATGACCATTGTATTCGTCTTGGGCCGGTTTGTTTGTGTTACTTGAAAGAATATTTTTCGTCTTGCAATTCGAAGGGCTTGATTGGCCAACATATTTGACAATAAATACAAGAAAGCCCTGCTGTGACCGCAAATTTCCACAAAGGCAGGCCAAAATATGTTTCTTGAACATTAAACCATTTTGAATAAAAAAATGGTTTAAATTATATTATACAATGTTACGAGTGGTTGGTTGATTAATTGAACACGATCGTAGCACATTTTATATATTTATCAACGTCGGCCAGCCTCCGAAAAAAATCCATTACCCAGCATGCATTTACTCTTCCGTCACCGCGATTAGAGACAGAGAAATAATAGTCTATAAGCCTGTTATCTGCTGAATTTTGCCTCACTGTAGCCAAGACCTAAGACAATGTTTAAAGCATATAACGTTATAATGCTGTCTCACCCCGTATGTGTCAGCACACACACCGGCTACAGTCTGCTTGACTCATGCATCAACTTTCAACGCAGCAGGGAACATTTGGCTATGGTCTCATGGCGTCTATTTCAGACGTTGTGGGAGTGCTATTGAAGTCTATCGGATTACCCTGCACATTGAAAAATGTGCTAAAGGGGTACCCAGTACTTTAAAAAGTGACGACAAGGGGTCCTGACCAAGCGTCTGTATGTAACGAGTTGGGAGTGAGAACGTGTTGGTTCAAGACAGCAAACATAACATATTTCTAACAATATGTGTATGAATAGTTAAGTTAGGTGGAGCGACGACCGGATATTCAACCATCCGTCTTGTTCTGGGAATCGGATTTTATAGTAAATAATATCCAGTCAAAATAAACAGTCAGAGCAAACGTGATTCCTTCGCTCATTTCACGGAGCGGCACCGCTCGTCGAGCGAAAGAGAAGATGTAACAAAACACCCAACAACCAGCAGCTGAATTCGGCAGCATAGGGATAATAGTTTTTTTTTTAATTATGTTTTTTTGTTCTCATATTTTCTACACTGTACTGTTCTACAAGGTACACTGTGTATAATTATGTGGCATCTAGTGGAACAGACTTGGCAGAAATTGAATATAATACTCATAAGTATGTTGTCATTGTTGTATAATGACCTGAAAATAATAATCGTTGCGTTTTCGTTACCTTAGAAAGAGCTGTTTATATCTACATGGGGAGAGGGTCCCCTTCCACGGATGCCGCCATGTTGCACTGCCGTGAGTGAACGGACAAACAGCTATAGAGAAATAAAGCCTTTGCCGTTGCATATTGTTGTTGAGACTAAAGAGGTTTGTTCACCAATGTGGCCCGGGTGGGCGGAGTTACCCCACGTTGGATACGTTTTTCAATAATGTCAGCCCGCTAGGGACGTATTCAACAGATATTCACACTCTGAATTACAGTGATCTGACGCTAGGAACTAAAGACACGATACCATGTTACATAACATACATATTTTTAAGTATAATAATAACCATCATGATCAGGTTGTGTTGAATATATCAATAGAAGCATTACATAACTGACAGTTAAACATTTTAAGGGTGAAGTTACAGAACTGTTTTGATGCCTCTTCATATTACTATTAATACCTTTTTAGAGATTGTATAAAATCACATTGCTCTGACAGGACCTTGAGCATTTCACCCATATCTGTCGAGAAGAACGTAAAAAAGACCAAGGTCCAAAGTGTTGATGAAGTTGAAAACCTAATCTTCCCTGGCATTATAAATACTGTCTGCTGGGACGTTTGCAAAGGGTATAATACAGGAAAATGGGGAAGCTAAAATCCATCATTAAAACTTTCAAGTTACAGTGATACTGTGATGAACTGGCCCTTCTCTGCTGTTGAAGATAGCAAGGAAGTACAAATGTTGTTATATGTCTGTTGTATTTAGCTCATTCCTTAAAGGTCCATTGATAACATTTTTATGGAATCGAATAATTACAAAAAAGAATACATCCACAGAGCTTCTAGAAAGGTGCGGCGTGAAAATCAGATAGTGAATTAATAATTTAAAAAATGTTGCAGGGTCCAAATTGAATGTTTTGTTTATCTCTGTCTAAGATGTCTGACATTTGGTTCCCACTTCTAACAAGGCTTGTGAGCGAATAGTATATCGATGCTGGTTTCCGGTGGTATCTCTGTCGTCAGCGATCAAGGTTGGTTAGGTTGGTATATTATGCTGCAACTATATTAATAAATAGAAAATTATGGAGTCAGAATAGTGTCATAATTCAAACCTGAAAAAAAAGGTTTCAAAGGCTTGTAAGTCTGTGTTTGAAAACTCAACACCTTGTAAAAAAGGTTTTGCACCACTGAAAAAAGAGATTATAACCTGAAAAAAAAAAGTCAAACATCTGCAAACATGATTTTGTGTTGTATTTTATCTTCTTCATCATTTTCACTAACACATTTTCAAAGCTAAAATGTTTTCACAAACACATTTTCAAAGTTTAAAAATGTTCACCAGCGCATTTGCAGAGTTTCAAATCTGACACTGTTCTAACAGTGTATTACTTTGTTTCCCGGTTTCGAAACCTTGTAAATGGGATTCTGCAAACAGCTGTTCAAACATTGAGAAATACGTTTTGAAAGGTTGAATATTTATTTTTAAAAACTTATAAAGGTGTAAATTTACACCATTGCAATGTATTTTTTCAGAACTTAATTTTCAGCACTGACTTTTCAGAGATTTGACCACACGGGCGCAAGCTTGCGAGTCACGTGATTATTGACACTGTTCTGACGCCGTTGTTTTGAAACTCCTTTAGCGTCAAAGCTCTGAAAACGTGGTTCTGAAAAAAAGGAAAAAAAAAACCTTCCTGGGGGCGGGACCATCTTGCTCTAAACCTATTGGTTGCTCTCTGCTGAGGCACAGTCCAATCACATGCGCCGTTGACCGGGCTGTGCGGGATTGACAGTGCTCTGCCGATGACAAGAATAACAAGCGACTTGCGTGGTTGATTTTGTTGTCTATTTTCTGAACCATGGCTGGTAGACAGGCGAGCAATTTTATTCTATATTGTTTGCGTTTTAACCACCCGCGAGCCTCCTGCGGCTCGCCAAGCTGTAATTTGCAACACGTTCTCATCCCAACTCGTAATATACCGACGGTTTGTCACGCCCCTAGACGTGATACTGACGCAAAAGGTTCCCTCCCGCGTCTGTGTGAAACGATCTGTGTGAAACGATCTGTGTGAAACAATCTCATAAACCCGTTCGCGGTGGTAAGAGACGAGCAGAGTCTACAGCGTCCGCTCGCAGAGCAGAGTCTACAGCGTCCGCAGTCTACTGTGAAACAATTCACTCCAAAAAGGGTTATGGTTATCACCGTGACCGGGTTATTATTGGAGTGAATGGACGCTGTAGTCTCTGCTGGTCTCTTACCACCGCGAACGGGTTTATGAGAACCCCCAGATCCGAGATCGTTTCACGATCTGGTAGAGTCTTTGCCAGCTTCAAAGCAATGAATAACCTACATCAGCGGGTGCTGTGTATGGATCACAAGTTCCGAGTATGTTTATCTTCTCTTCATATCTAATTTTAACATTTTGTGACAAATGGTCTAAATAGTTGATTTATTTAAGTATCGGAAATCTGCAAGGCTGCAATTCCCCTGGTTGGCCGTTGTTCGTCGCCATTTTGCCAGCGTTTGTTGCCCTCCAGGTATCCATGGTAGTCACGTGACCGCAAAGTATGACTATTATTTATGCCATGCGAGCCACAAATTAGTCTACAGCGTCCATTCACTCCAATAATAACCCGGTCACGGTGATAGATTACGCTAACCATAACCCTAACCATAATCCTTTATGGAGTGAATTGTTTCACAGTAGACTGCGGACGCTGTAGACTCTGCTCTGCGAGCGGACGCTGTAGACTCTGCTCGTCTCTTACCACCGCGAACGGGTTTATGAGATTGTTTCACACAGATCGTTTCACACAGACGCGGGAGGGAACCTTTTGCGTCAGTATCACGTCTAGGGGCGTGACAAACCGTCGATATATTACGAGTTGGGATGAGAACGTGTTGCAAATTACAGCTTGGCGAGCTGCAGGAGGCTCGCGGGTGGTTAGAACGCAAACAATATAGAATAAAATTGCTCGCCTGTCTACCAGCCATGGTTCAGAAAATAGACAACAAAATCAACCACGCAAGTCGCTTGTTATTCTTGTCATCGGCAGAGCACTGTCAATCCCACACAGCCCGGTCAACGGCGCATGTGATTGGACTGTGCCTCAGCAGAGAGCAACCAATAGGTTTAGAGCAAGATGGTCCCGCCCCCAGGAAGGTTTTTTTTTTCCTTTTTTTCAGAACCACGTTTTCAGAGCTTTGACGCTAAAGGAGTTTCAAAACGAACGGCGTCAGAACAGTGTCAATAATCACGTGACTCGCAAGCTTGCGCCCGTGTGGTCAAATCTCTGAAAAGTCAGTGCTGAAAATTAAGTTCTGAAAAAATACATTGCAATGGTGTAAATTTACACCTTTACAAGTTTTTAAAAATAAATATTCAACCTTTCAAAACGTATTTCTCAATGTTTGAACAGCTGTTTGCAGAATCCCATTTACAAGGTTTCGAAACCGGGAAACAAAGTAATACACTGTTAGAACAGTGTCAGATTTGAAACTCTGCAAATGCGCTGGTGAACATTTTTAAACTTTGAAAATGTGTTTGTGAAAACATTTTAGCTTTGAAAATGTGTTAGTGAAAATGATGAAGAAGATAAAATAGAACACAAAATCATGTTTGCAGATGTTTGACTTTTTTTTTTCAGGCTATAATCTCTTTTTTCAGTGGTGCAAAACCTTTTTTACAAGGTGTTGAGTTTTCAAACACAGACTTACAAGCCTTTGAAACCTTTTTTTTCAGGTTTGAATTATGACACTATTCTGACTCCATAGAAAATGTTCTGACTATTGCATTTGTTTTGCTATTTCTTTGAATGATTTATTTCTGATTAAAGAGCACGTGACTATAAGAAGTAAGTATTTGGAAATGGAGATAGCACATGAGAATGCTCCAAAATTATTGTAAAACAATGTAACTGTACAGTCAAATGTGAACATATACACTGCCTTCAGTCATTCCTACTTAAAAGACAAAGAAAAAAAATCTTTTTATCTATTATATGTAGTAAAGATGTCAGTCTAAATCATATATATATATATATATATATATATATATATATATATATATATATATATATATATATATATATGTGGTTGCTGTCAGAATGCTCCATGTGGAATGCATGCATGTGTGTCTGAATGGTCCACTCAGATCTGGAAATGTGTAGACAAATCTGTAAATCCGTACATAGATATTAATGACTGAACATTATTTTGCTCCAAGAGCTGGAAATACAGCTGTGTCTTTTTATACGACATTTGCTTCACTTCTGCCGTGGCAGAAAATGTGTGTGGCGATTTACAAATGTGTGTGGAGATTTGTCTGTGTGCCTCAGTAGCTATACAGCCTTACATACCACCAGTCAGCCAGTGATGCAGCAAAACAGATAGCTCAACTGCACGTGGGATTGGATCATTAATTTCTTCTACTTAAGAGTAACAGTAATCAAGTTTTCGTTTCGTTGGATGGTGACTGGTTTTGCCTTGACCATGCCCCAAACTAATTTAATTGTTTGCCCCAACTGCTTTGCCCCAACTACTACGCCACAGCATACGATCTCTACTGATTTTAAATCGTTTTGTTTTTCACAAAGCCAAAAGTTGTTCCCTTCAGGGGCATTTCTAGGATTTGAGGACATTCAGGGCTTAGCCCGGACCTCAGGACATTTTTTTTATGAACAAGCTCTATTTTGATGCTTTTTTATGCACTCTGGCACCTTAGTTCCAGTCAAAGTACATGTCCTAATCATTGAAAAATTGAAATATGGACCTCAAAAACTGTTTTTTACTTTCCAGATAAATTATGAATTGTGATGTTAAAAGTAAGTAGTAGTAATAGTATTGAGTGGAAGCAGAATACTTCACAACTGCTATCATTAAACATCATCGACATGCTACAGTACCAGACTAGAGGAAAACAGTTAAACTAATTTATGTTAACATTAGTTTATTGGAATATTACATTTTCTTTCTCAGACACACACACACAATTTTCAGATACAGTTCATGCTGTGTAGTGCAATGACCATAACCAGTGAGCTCTCTCTATCTCTCTCTTTCTTTCGCTCACACAAAATGTTCGCATGAGCACTGTGAATTAGATCTGCTGCTTGAATGACACGCGGAGGACCCAAAACATACTTGCATTTTTGATCAACGATATATCCATTTACAAGGATAATGCTATTAGATCGAGATATGGTGGATGGCCCACATTGAGGGGTGGCATAATGTCTATTGATGAGGTTTTAAACCCGTTATGCTTTGGCACATGGAAGAATGACTCATGCATTGAAGCGAATATGTACAAATGAGCTCTGTCTGAGAGAAAACCGTTATTTGTTAGTGATAATTAATAATGTGTTACTAAAAAACAAAAACAAACAATATGAATACAATTTCAGGTTTGCCCATGTATTGACAGTAGTTTTAAGGCGATTTTTCTGCTTCATAGCTGCAAAACCTATTCTCTCTGGCTGAAAACGTGATATACAAGACTCTGGGAGGATGAGAGTGGGCACCATGTGTGAAGAGCAAATCATCAATTTGTTCTAATGGTTTCATAGAAGCCTATTTCACGTGTAAATGGCCGGGTCCGCTTTAGTTCATTTTTTCTGCCATCGATTTTTTTCACCACCGCCGTTATTCTTCGTCAATAACGCCAGAGGGAATTCACTTCCCTCTGGTGGGTGGCACTGAGCTCTGTGGCCCGGGGATGTGTTTGTGACTCAGATGTGGCACCAAGACAAATAATATGTATTATGTAAATACGTTTTTCATCACTGAACCTGCGTCTCTGTTTATGTCTAGTGTTTTCCTAGGTCCATCTACTTCCTTTGTATTTCAGACCCTTGGACCCACAGTGTTCCCCACATGCCTCGGTCTCCAATCTCTTCAACCTGCCAATCATACTGTTGTATGTGCGTGGACGCACACACACACACACACACACACACACATGCACGCTCACACACGGACGCGCACACACGGACGCGCGCACACACACACACACACACACGGACGCGCGCACACACACACACACACACACAACAATATAACAGATAATATATATTTGATACATTTGTTTATATGCGTGTGCCTTCACTGCCAGAAGCCAAGTGTATGAATGAATGGTTATTGGTTTCCCAGTCCATTGGTTCCATGCTTGCAGGGGTTAGGAACATTTGCTCAAGTAGACAACCAGTAGGTAATGGGGCTACGATTCAGGTCACCTGAAATCTGGTCATAAATAATAACCCATTGGTAGATGGGCGTTTGGTATTGATGTGCATTCGTTCTTCGTTCTGGGCTTTTTGCCAGACAGCAGCTCAGTGGGGCGTAATATTTATAAATTATCTGTTGGAAAGACAAATGGTGTTGTATGATGTGATTTAGAGCAGGGACACTGATAGTCCAATGGAGAGAGGCCATGCACCATGGATGAGTTGAATTAATACAGCTGGTTCTATTTCAGTTCAAGATGAGACTTGACTTTCTACCTTCCATTTTCATTTGTGTGTTTTTTTGTGATGCACGACTTGACCTTGCAATGGAAATAAATGTGGGTTTTTTTTGTCAGCATTAATATCATCATCAAGTGTGTGTGTATAGAGAACAACACCCATGGAATAAATGAATCAGCAGTGGACCTTGTTGTGGCGAAGACCTTATGTTAATAACCCATGGACTCCTTGCTCTTAGTTGAATAATTCCTTTGTATTTTGTAACAAGTCTCCAAAAGCAGCCTAACGAAGGATATTATAATTCACAATACATAAACGAACAGGGAGAACACTTCTCAAATACCTGAATGGATATAGACTACTCAACGAGTAAAGTGGAGAGACCACTGAGTGGGGAGTGTATAGGGAAATGAGGGCATATAGACAGGCGACTAAACATACAAGGGGGACATAATTACAATCAGTCCTCCCGGTAAACGTGTGGGGTTGTGCTCCGAGGAAGAAGGCCGCCGACAACAGGATCGCTTTAACTCACTTTATTTGTTTAGTATTATTATTTAATCTATGCAGCAGAAGGAGGGGTATTTGTATAAGTTCACACGTGGAGAACCCCCAAGCGTTGCATCCTCAGTAGCTTTGCATCCTTCCGATGCGCTGCCTGGGGGGTTCTGACTTGAGCCGGTGACTTCCGCCGGTAGTCACTGGGCAGGAGGCGTGGCCTCCATGACGCACAATGGCTAGCGTTAAGCGCCGCCCCCAGTATATTGTTTGCCGCTATCATGTGTTGAGGTGCAGTTACTACAACTTGTATATTTATTACTACTCTTTTGAGCTGCTGATACATATGCTTATTATTTATCCGCAACAAACGGGAGGAGAAAGTGCACAGAGGAGGACACCGATGGGCTGGGAAACAACAGTCTAACCCGTGCTTTTCGAAGTATTGTACCCTCCAGATGCGCACATTGCCTCATCTCATCCATTTTCCCTTTAACAATAGGAAACAGCTGTTTGAACACCTTGAAATACGTACTAAAGCATGTTGTAACCCTTTTTGGTGGAGCTACAAAAATATAAAAGAACTGTAGTGACCAAATGTAATATTTTATCTATGGCTAGGCAGATCAGAAACTCTAGATACAACTATGGAGCCAAGGATGAACCAAACAACACACCAGGAACAACTCAGACACAATATCTCTCCTTTGAGAAAGAACTACTCTTCCCCTTTTAATAAAGAACAGGGAAGGATGAATAGGATACAGTTACAGTATACAGTACAATTCTTACCCGGGTAATTATAAAAAATAAAAAACAAAATAAATCACAGCTGTATATATAGTCTTTGAATTCAATGTTCAATGTAACCCTTTCGTCCTTGCAGCAGATGATACTGCTCAGTTCACTGGAAAAGTGGCAACTGTTTTTCCTACCGCACTGTTGAATGTGTTAACGTTGTGTGTAGAAGCAAAGTTTCTGGGGTTCAGGGTTCCAGTCTTTTGCATGCAATTGGGATCTCTAATTCTTCACCATTGGGCCGTAGCTCGCCATCAAACATCCAAGCTCCAACTCCAGGTAGGTCGGGAACTCTCGGGATCCACAAAAAACCTGACCCATTGTGAATAAGGTCAGAGCATTCAAGCTTCTAATCAGTACACCACATAAAAGCTAGAATATAACTTCTAATTTCCCTGATTATTCTCTAAATTACCAGAGAATAACTCATGAACCATTGTAAAAGGATTTCACAATTATTAAAGATCAACATATACTGTATAATACAATCAAAATATTTGAGAATTATGGTTACTGAAATAACCTTTCACTCAAAATGAATTAGAAAACAAATATTTCCTGTCACATATTCACATTGACCTTCACATATCTCAATTGGCATAAAATAATAACAATAAAAGGAAAACACATGCTGTGTGCACCCTCTGCCATGCAACAGCAGCCTACAGTAAAATCTACAAAGCAATCTAAGTGCAGCTTAATGTACTTTAAGTGCACAGTAAAGGTAGTTAAACAACAACAAAATTATCTAATGTGCACAATTAGCAGAGTGCAGATTTGTGTGCTTAAAAAGCACAAATGAAGATCACACAAATAACCATACAGCATATAACAGATATGCAAGGGTTAAATACATACACAAAACACATATTACACTGGACCAATTTAGATTTCACTTCACTTGTTCAATGAACAAAGCTAACATCTTTAGCATAAGCGAATGGCATTACCATAGCGTCTTGTTAGCGTTAGCGGCTAGCGCATTTGCGGCTAACGATTAGCGTAGTCAAAACATCTCTCACCAATGCGTTTTTCCTCCAATAACGACAGGTCCTTCTCGCCGTTCTCGTCGTGCTCTCACAGGATCGCGGTGAAGTTATCCAGCCAGTTTTTCTTCAGTTTTACTCAACTTTTAAACTCTTTTCTCTGTCTTTGTTCCATGTGCTGTGTCTTGATAGTTATTCTCGCTCCTTGCTGTTCAGAGAAGGAAACCCCTAGCGCGGAGGTTAACTAGGCGGGAGCTGACACCTGATTGGTCGGCCGAGCTGGCATTTAAGCTGGCATGTCTCAACATGTAAAAGGCTAATAAAAATAACCAGGAAGTAGACACTGGCAGAGGAAACAACCCTTTCAAAATAACAACGCGGATTATTTAACCTTGGTTACACCCTCCCCCCTTGAAGTTATGCACGTCCCTGTGCATGTGAGTGGCTGTGTAGTAACAGGTCTGAGGGGTGGGCTCAGATGAGTTTTTGAGTTTTCAGCTTCCAGCAAAACATCTGTAAAAGCTGAGCTCAGGCCTTGAAACAGAGACTGAACGATGGATACCCATGGGCTCCCAAGATATGAATACTGCAGTCGTTCAGGGGTCCGTTTCACAAAGCAGGTTTAGTGGAAACCCTGGGTTTATTAACCCTGAAATGAGGGAAACGCTGAGTTTTCCGTTTCACAAAGAGAGGTCACTTAAACCCTGGGTCTGTTACTGCGGTAACTTACGCTGTGAACCAAACCTGCTCGCTGGCAGGTTTTGTACAACAAACACAGGGTTTCTACCCGTCTCCTCCCACATGAGGAAGTGGTGAAACATGGATTGCCCATTGATTCGTACTCCGATCGACGTCGAATCCGTCATTATTTGTAATGCTTTACGTCGCGAGCGCATCTTCCGTCCCAGATTAGACATTTTATCATTTCCAGAGGAATATCTTTTCGAACGTTACCGCTTTTCATCCGCCACTATAATTTTTCTCAATCACATTCTCCGGCCATACATCACCAACCTCACACACCGCGGACGAGCACTCACCTCAGAACAAACACATCATTGACCCTGCGGATGACCATCCCATCCCTGCCCCTGACGTCCAGGATGGAAGGGCTGCAAGGGACCTCGTCGCTCGAAATTACTTTTGATTATTTAGTGTATTTTCTGTTATACATTTCCAGGTTGTTCTCCTTATTTCTTTTATTAATTCATCCTTTACATAAAGAATGTTTCCGTTTTAGGAGAAGAACACAGATGTGTTTTTCCATATAGAGACATACAGATATCCCTAAGTGCCAACCGTGTACCATGAAGCTCTTTCCTGTGGCCTTGGAAAGGCTTGCATACGTGATTGTGACAGTTTGTCTTTGATCGTAAATCCAAAACGTTATCTGCTATATGGGAGTACAGCTTCGGTCTTCAGAAACAAGCAAATTAAGGCATACCTGACTTGGTAAGAAGTGTGTGTGTATAGAGAAATCAGTTCAGACTCGGACCCGATTGGGCCGGTTCGGTTCGAGAGGTTTCGGACAATTCAATGCATTGAATGACTTCCCGCTTGTGTTCTCTGTTAAATAAATATGTATTTACTCAGACACTTTTGGGAGTGGACCTCCATCATTTCATTATCCACACCCCAGCATTCTCGCAGCCGAGAAGAATATACCACAATTACAAATAAAAAACATGACAAAGTCACATGTGATTTGGTTCTTCTTTATTAACTACAAGTACAAAAGCAGCAGTCAGGATTTGTAATATATTTCCAACCACATATTCACCTGTTTCACCAGGACAATGCACCCACCTCAACTGGCGTTCCAGTAATAGGATTTCTAGATCGGTTTTTTTTATTTATTATTTATTTTATTTCTTTCGATCCAGGTAGACCATTTCCTTTTCTGTTTTTTCCATCGTTTGTAGGAGGTGCTTTCGGTATAACTCCTTTACTGGTAACTGGGAAACATATGGACGACATTTAATTCCTACAGTTCTACATACAGATTTAACATGGTATTGACCGACAATCTCACTGTGTCAAGCTGTGCTGTGGAAGTTGACGGACCCTGGTGATGCCCAGCCGTGTGCTGTTGAAGGACAAGAATGTGTTAGTTTGTCCATATGCTCATCACTTCAGTGTACATGTCAAACTCCACTCAAGAATGTAAATGAATATGAATGGGTAGAGCACTGCCAGTAGCTATACATAATATTAGGACACACTTCTGTAGGCCCCTCCGGATCTCTCCCTGTGGCAGCAGACAGAGTTTCCTCATCATCCTCCTCCTCCTCCTCCTCCTCCTCCTCCTCCTCCTCCTCCTGTGATGCAGGAAAATAATCTGTTTCAGAATACTTTGAACGACCATCTGAGGAGATCTGAGTATGGAATACTTACAGCTGCAGGGTTTACAGATTCAGTCGGAGGCTGAAGGCAGATGACTCCATCCTCAACTGTTGGGTGGGTGGATATACGTGTTAAAAAGTAGGCTATATATTTATACATTAGCTTTATTTTTTTTAAAGACATAAGTGTATACTTGCATCTGATGTAGGCACTTGTGTCCTGGGGGGCGACAGGCTCAGATGAGCTTCCCCCCGGGATGCCTTCAGCCGCAGGGCGACCCCTGTTTTGGCTGAGGGCCAGCTTCTCCGCCTCTGTCAGAGGTGGTGGAGGTGGCCCTCCACCCGTCTTTCGGGCCTCTGCCTTCTTTCTGTTGGCAGAGCAGAACTCAATGTTAGTTTTTAATTAGCATTTTAATGAGTGTTGGTGTAGGCTACAGCGTCACATTTGAAATTACTTCAATAGGTATAAAATATAAATGTGTTTGTATCAAGTGTTAATCTACTAAGTGGAGTATTAAGTGAGAGG
Organism: Merluccius polli; assembly: GCA_030340625.1. NCBI lineage: Eukaryota > Metazoa > Chordata > Actinopteri > Gadiformes > Merlucciidae > Merluccius > Merluccius polli. The sequence goes on from JAOPHQ010003994.1 coordinate 244,937, forward strand.
ACGCTGAGAAACAACTTTTTTAGGGGGTTAAATTACTATTTGAAGTAGCCACTGAATTACTTTTTACTTTGTTTAATAGCCTAAGTCAGTTGAAACAAATACAATTAAAATCAAAGTGAGGTGCAATCATAGGCTAGCAAAATATGCCTTACCATTTTGAATTATGTTTTTATGTTTCATTTTTAGCTGCTGCCAAGTCCTTTTTTCTCCTTTAGAATTGCACCTAAAAGAAAAATCAGATTTCATTAGGCTTATAGGCCTATTCATAACTATAGGCTATGATACGATCTTACGGTTAAATGTTCCGTCAATGGAATAGTACATTCAAACTTACGCGTTCACGCGGGCAGCTATTTTCTCCCATGCCGCCTCCCTCTCTTTTGCTGCTGCGGCGGTGTTCGATTTGCGGCGAAATATATGTTCGTAATCGGCGTAGGCCATCATCAGCACCTCAAGCTCTAGCCCGGTGAAATAAGTTGCGCGTTTTCTGTCGGTAGTCATGGTGACTCGTGATATCGGGGCTCCATTGATGATGGCTTTTTATAGTGGTTGTGCACGCGCGCTACTCGAGGATAACATCCTCCGAGTTGATTGAACAAACTCAGATCAGCTGTTCTGGAACCGAATACTCAGAGTATCCCACCTCAGAGTATGTCACCTCAGAGTTCAGGGTTAGATTCAGCGGTTGTTGAACCTGCTTTGTGAAACGGACCCCAGGTCTTTCTCTATTTCTCGATGAACGTCGGACAGTGCTGCCTTGCTCGTCATTTACAGCATCTTCACCTGGCACTGCATCATTGTTTACTGCTGAAACATTCTCAATCTCTCTTTCTCCTTCTGCAGGGACATCCTTTTCAGGAGTTTTTAATGTTTCATCAGCAGTAGGGTCATTTTCAGCAGGCTCAGGGACATTGAATGGTAAGTAAACACTTGTTGGTTATTTGGTCCTTGTTTCTTTTTCAGGTACCTTGTCAGCAGTAGCAGGTAAGTCCTCTTCACCCACTGGAGCATTGACAGATAGGTGTTCTTTAGGTACGTTTCTCTCCTCGCCCCTTGAAAGGGTCGACTCAGGATGAATGTTCACTTTGGGGATTTCGTAGACAGTTGTAAATCTCCCAATTTCCGTATCAGGTTCTCTAAACCACTCATATGGAATGTCATCCTCAGAGTCAGACTGAACATTTGCATTCTCAGACTCTTTGGCAGACTGTCGTGTCTTTGGTCTGCGTGGTTTTGGCAAATCTGGCTTTTCATCACTCAGTGGGAGAGAGCCGCATGGGAGTAGGAGGTCCCTATGCAGGGTCCGCAGGGGGCCTTCCTTGTTCTCCGGCCTGACAGTGTAGACTGGAAGGTCTCCAGCTTGCTTCACCACTACATAGATATCTGACTCCCACTTATCAGCGATTTTGTGTTTGCCGCGTAGGCGGACAGCTCTCACCAGCACTCTGTCACCAACCTCCAACTTAGAGGCAGTAACATGTCTGTCAAATCTTGCCTTGTTCTTTTCTGCTATCTTTTTGGCATTTCGGGTGGCTATCTCGTAGCTCTCTTCCAGCTGAGACTTGAGCCTTTGGACGTACTGTGAGTGGAGCTTGTACTCACCATCCCTCAAGGGTAAGCCGAAAGCCAAATCGACAGGCAACCTTGGTTGACGACCGAACATTAGTTCATAGGGTGTGAACCCTGTTACGTCATTTTTGGTACAATTGTACACATGCACCAAGGGTTTCACAAAGTTTCGCCATTGTGATTTGTCTTTATTGTCCAGTGTTCCCAGCATGTTCAGCAACGTTCTGTTAAAACGTTCCACTGGATTCCCTCTGGGGTGATATGGGGTCGTACGGATTTTACGGATACCAGCAACTTTGCATAGCTCTTTGATCGTACGTGACTCAAAGTCAGGTCCTTGGTCACTATGCAAGCGTTCTGGGATTCCATAATGTACCATGAAATTGTCCCAAAGGCATCTGGCAACAGTCTGGGCTTTCTGGTTTGGCGTTGGAATGGCAACCGCATACTTTGTGAAATGATCGGTGATCACCAGGATGTCCTTTGTGTTACTTCTGTCGGGCTCTAGGGACAAGAAGTCCATACACACGAGTTCTAGGGGCCTGGTGGACTTTATGTTGACCAACGGTGCTGCCTTTTCTGGCTGTGCCTTTCGGCGGATACACCGATCGCAAGTCTTAACTTTTTTTTCCACATCAGCTGCCATTTTTGGCCAGTAGAAGCGGGTCCTTGCCAAATCCAGCGTGCGTTCAATGCCTAGGTGGCCCATATCGTTATGAAGGCTCTGCAGAACAACAGCTCGGAGCTCCTCAGGTAGGACAAGCTGATATGTGATTCTGCTACTATCTTGGCGCCTCCGATACAGCACTTGGTTATGGAGTACAAGACGGTTCAACTCCCTCAGAAGGAAGGGAACGACAGGGAGCTCTTTTCTGACTGTTGGGGATGGCTTTTCCCCATTCTCTAGGTGAGCTATTATTTCCCTGAGACAGGGGTCAACCCTTTGCTTGTCTCTGATCTCTTTTTCAGACAGATGGGGAAGGTCAGGTGGACCACCATGCTGCTGTTCATTCACAAAGCTGTCTGGTAAAGCTTCTGGGGAGATTGCTAGAGACTGTACCAGCGTCATGGCTTCATCATTGCCTCTGCATTCATCTGTTGCCACACAAACCAGGTGCCTCTCACAGATGGCATGCACAATGTCTTGGCTCACACCTATCCCAAAATCAGCCAAATGGGTTTGTGTAAACTGACTGATGCGCTCTTGTTCTTTCTGGGACTTCAGGTCATTGTAAAGCTCTCCGTGGGGCCTTCTAGAAAGACCGTCCGCATCAGTGTTTAGTTTGCCTGCTCGATATTGGAGCTTGAAGGTAAAAGCGGACAGACCTGCTAGCCATCTGTAACTGGTGGCATCCAGTTTGGCTGTGGTAAGAATGTATGTCAGGGGGTTACTGTCCGTCATAACAGTGAACTGATTTCCATAGAGGTAATCATTAAACTTTTCTACCACAGCCCACTTTAGAGCCAGGAATTCTAACTTGTGGGCTGGGTACCGTGATTCACTGCGTGACAAGCCCCTGCTGGCATATGCAATCACCCTCATGCGACCCTCTTGCTCTTGGTATAGGGCCACCCCAAGCCCCGTGGTACTGGCGTCGGTGTGTAGGACGTACGGCAACTTGGGGTCAGCGAACCCAAGAATAGGAGCCGTAGTGAGCTTTTCAATGATGGTGTTAAATGCAAGCTCACAGCTGTCAGTCCAACGGTCACCAAAGGGCTTCTTCGGATCGTGGTACTGGTGAGTCTGCGGCTTATGCTTGGTGTTCATGTGTAGTGGAGGATAGCCGGAAGTCAGATCAGTGAGGGGTCTGACAATGCTGGAATAGCCTTTTATAAACCGCCTGTAGTAGCCTGAAAACCCGAGGAAAGATCTCAGCTCTTTCAAGCCTTGGGGTCTCGGCCACGTTTTCAGGGCTTCCACTTTTCCAGGGTCAGTCCCCACTCCGCCCCGAGACACGATATGCCCCAGGTATTTGACTGATGTCTGAAAGAATTTGCACTTCTCTGGGGAGAGCTTCAGGCCATATTCTTTCAGACGGGTCAAGACTTTCATCAGTCTCATCTCATGTTCCTCCAATGTCTTGGAAAAGACAATGATGTCATCGAGGAACACCAGAACCTCCTTCAAGTTCATATCGCCCATACATTTTTCCATCAGTCGTTGGAATGTACTTGGAGCGTTCGTAACACCTTGTGGCATACGATTAAACTCCCAAAATCCCATGGGGCAGACAAAGGCGGTTTTGGGTTTGTCCGACTCTTCGACCTCGATCTGGTAGTAACCAGATTTAAGGTCAAGAACTGAAAACCATTTCGACCCAGTGAGGGTGGAGAATGCCTCTTCAAGGTTTGGGAGTGCGTAAGCATCTTTCACAGTCTGGAGGTTGAGTTTTCTGTAATCAATACAGAGACGGACTTCTCCATTCTTCTTCCTCACTACAACTATAGGCGAAGAGAATGGAGATTCAGACTCACGGATCACTCCAGTTTGAAGCAGTTCTTGTGTTGTCGTTTGGTGGGCAAGTCGATGAGGCAGGTCTTCACCAGCAAACCGCCTGGCAAGGAGGATGAGGAGGGGGTGCTCCAAAACTACAGACCTCTCAGTAGTGAACCCATTAACTGCAACACAACCTTCCAGGACTACGGTTTGGACCAGCTGAGACCAACTGGGGGCCTACACTGTGCATCTTCACCAGTCCATCCTTGCTTTGTCGCTGTCTGAGCTCAAGGACCTTTAGTACTGCCTTGTAGCCATGTGCTGTTGATTGCTGTGTCCCAGGAGCAATTTCACAGTATGTCTCGTACAGTACATCAAGCGTGTTGGTACCGATCAGCACAAGTGGGTCAGAAGCAGCATGAATGTCTGGAACCACCAGAGCGAGTGTTGGCACCTCAATTTCAACTCCCAAGAACTCTTTGGGAAAAGTAACACTCAGCTCAATGTATCCCAGGTAAGGTACAGACTGACCGTTGGCGCCCTCAACTTCTAGCAGGTCAAACAGTGGCTTGATCTCATGTTCAGGTAGGTGTTTCTGATAGAATGAATGAGGGACCGTGGTGACTTGGGAGCCTGTATCCAGCAAGGAGTTCGTAGAGCTTCCTTCCACTTCCACTTGCGCTGTGCTCTTTGTGCCTATCAAGCCTTTGGGTAGCTTGAAGGAACGATGCTTTGTGTGAGGCTGCTTTATTAAAGCACGGTTCTTGACAGTCACTTTAGGTTTGGGTTCAGTGGGACATGGTTGACTATCACCAGCTCTTGTCTGTCCCTCGACAGGAACTGAGTTCAGTTTAAAGGAGATATGGGGACATTCTGCGCCTCCCATAGCTGCTGTCGTTGTCTCAGTTCTTTTCGTTTTGCTGCTACTAGGGCAGGGTTTGCGTCGAACTCACAGGTGGCTACAATGTGCCCATCCTCCCCACAGCGAAAACAGTACCAAGGCTTTGGCTTGTAAGTGGTGCCCTTATGGGAAGGTAGATTGGTTTCTGTGTTTGCATGGTCAGGTTTTTGTGTTTCTGTTTTTGATGTTTCCCTCTTGGACGAGGTTGTCTTTTTCTTTTTCATGAGAGAGGTTAGCTGACTCTTCAAATCTGCAACCTGTTTCCTCAGCTCATGTATGCTACTCGCATCAAATTCAGCTTGGGTTTCTCCACAGTCATACACACTTTGAACGTGTGACATAGCTTTCTGCTTCGTGGCACCCAAGTGTTGTTTCATCCTCATGGCCTTTGCTTTTTGTCGATCTTCTTCTGTACGTAAAAGTAACAACAGTTCAGCAAATGATGGGGGGTTTTGTTTTTTCTGTTCTAGATGGAAGTCAGCAAGCAGGACGTTGTCCCAACAACCTCTGCAAAACTGTCTGAGAAGATGCTTGTCTGAATCTTGTGCTGGAACACCTCCTCTGCGCACAGCATTACCAAGGGCAACTTGAAGACGTTGCAGGTAGGTAGACGTTTTTTCTCCAGAGTCCTGGAGTGTGCCCATAAACCGTACAAATAGTTCCTCACCATCTTCAACTGTGGCATATGCAGAATCTAACATTTGCAGATAGGCTGTAGGGGGCGCTTCAGGACCGAGATGCTTGATGACATCAGAAGCTGGGACAAGAAGACTCTCAAGAATTCTTCGAGTTCTCTCAAGATCAAAGACAGAAGTGTCTTTCATCATCAAGTCAACATGAGAACGCCAAGTGTCATAATCGACCTCACTGTATGGTCGAGGAATCTTCCCTGAGAAAGTTCTCAATCTCAAGGCAGAATGAGAGTGTGAAGGTTTGTCTTCACTTCTTACAATGTGCTCTACCACTATCCTTTGCACTTCAGGTGGGTTGAGCTCACTGGAATTTAGACTTGTGGACGTCTTTGATTTAGAGGAGGGGGCAGATGCTATACTCGGGTCAACATCAGGGAGACCAAGTTTGATGGGAGAAGGAGCATCAACCAACAGCTGCGGTGGAATCGTGTGTGGGCTGGGCTCTGCACCTTCAATAGACTCCTCTATTTGCGACATCACCTCTTTTAAGACCTCCTCAAAGTCCTTTCCACTCAGCTTGGCTATTCCCTTAAGCTTGTCAAGGTACGTCTGTGTGACATTGCTGCCTACCTTTTGTGTGTAGACACTTGCCAGGGCTCGTACGTGGTAGATGACATAAGGATCGTCTGGAAATGAATGAGTATAAGGCAAAAGAGGCTCTAATGCTTGTACAGCAGTGCCGTGGCTATACTCTACTATCAGGTGTGTATGAAACTCGGTTGTTGGGTCATCTATGCTTACAGTCCTGTAAGCATAGAAGTAGACACTGGCAGAGGAAACAACCCTTTCAAAATAACAACACAGATTATTTAACCTTGGTTATGTGACGAATGGATAACCGCACATATGTATCAACAGACTGTAATATCCTCACATAGCTAGTAAGGACTATAACATAAATATAAGTTGTATTTACCCAACCTGATCACTAGGTGGCGGCACACATAATACACTGGGGGCGGGCGCTCAACACTAGCCAATCAGAGCATATTATGCGTCATAGAGGTCGCGCCTGCCCATAGACTAGAAACAACACATCCGGGGGGAGGGCAGAAACCCCTAGGCAGCGCATCCGGACAGAGGCTAAGCTAAGGGGTCGCTCCATGCGCATGACTTTACTATACCCCTCCATTGTTACGTAGATTAATATAACTAAAGCTAAACAAATAAAGTGAGTTAAAGCGTTTCCTGTTGTCGGCAGCCTTCTTCCTCAAGAACACACCACAGTTACAATGTTGTTAATTGGTTTGTTTTGAGATACGTTGCCAGTAGGGGTGTAAGCCTCTGGCTTCACCACGGTTCGATATGATTACGATTCTTAAGGCAACGATTCGATATTTGCCGATATCAAAAATGTTGCTTCGGTACGATTCGATTCAGTAACATTAACGATATGAAACAATATTTTTCACTAACAGAAAAATATGACATTTTTATCAAGTCACAAATGCATACAACCAAATTGAGCTTCACAGTGTAATTATTTTATTAAGCTCTGCTTAATTACAAATAACCCTTATTTTAATAAAAACTCTAACAAAACTCTTGTGCAAATAGCTTAATGTGCTTTTGAAACCCTTTTGAAAGTGCAACCACTCTTCAAGTTACAAGCTGTAACAAAATGAAAATGAACAGTGCACGAAAGCCTTTGTTTTCTACAACGCTGTATGGCCTCATATCCTTGCAAATGAAGTTAGCGATGGCAGACGTTACATCAAGGGCTCTTTTCGACGTGCGAATCAACGTTTGTGGGAAGAAGTTACTCACTGGTGGGGTTGTTTCGGCTACTTTGTTTGGTGTGGTAACCTGGGTGATACCGTGTTTTCATTTCAGGTGATTGGCGAGGTTGGTTGTGTTACCAGTGTATCTTACATCCACACTACTACGTTTTCAGTTTCATACGTTTTTTTAAAACGAAAATGATCTCCGTCCACACTAGCGTTTTAGCACCGTATCAGAAAGAATCTCCATCCATACTACCACACCTGAAAACGCATATCACATGACCACGCGGTCATGTGACCAGCGTGCTGGTATAAACAGGAAGCAGATTGTCTACTCTGCGGATGGTTAGTTGCAGAAAATATTAGGGAGGAAGAACATTGAACAGAAGAACAATGGAGAAAAGTAAGAGAGAGATTTCTTTGTTTGGACCGGCGACGAGGTGGAACTGTTACTGAAAGTAACACATGAGTATAAGGCGTTGAAGGCGGCGGAAAACATATGAGGTTTGTTTTCTTCCGGGAAAGGGTCACATGATAGGGGCGTGACGAATCAGGGAAGGACACGTCATGACTGATCAGGAAGCGAGCGTGGGTGTCTGCGTCAACGGCTCCGTATCTGCCCGTCCACATAGTCCAGACTGAAACGCAACCCCAGAGTTTTCAAATTAAAACTGGGTCAGCAGTGTTTTCAATAATCTTCGTGTTAGGGGTTGTAAAACGCCACAGTAGCGTGTACGCTAGGCGTAAACGTGGCAAAAGTTATGCGGTTTAAAACGAAAACGTAGTAGTGTGGATGTAGCCTGAATGTCTGCGCTCCCCGCTCCTTGGAGCTGCGGAGAGTCCATGTTCTGCTGTGTGTGTTTGATTTTGTCTCCATGTGGAGGAGGCGGAGCCACGGTGCTGCCGGCAGAAGATGCACGGGGGGATGATGTTGTATTCAGAAATCAAATCACATACATTTTTTTACAATTAAAATAAAACTAAACGGTTTAATAATCGATACGTGCTTTGAATCGATGCAACCCGCACCTTGGCCTCTAGAATCGATGCATCGATACGTATAGGTTTATTGTTACACCCCTAGTTGCCAGTATTATAACTTGCTGCACACTAAACATGTTGGTGACTTACCTCGTCTGTCTCGCTTTTTCGATTCACTGCAACTGACGTATTTTTGCATAATGCCATTAAGTGGTGCGCCAGGGCCGTACTATAGGGGAAATGCGGGGTGGATAAGAGGGAGCATTTCTTCTTTGATAGATTGCTGAAATTATGAATTATGTTTGGAAGAAGAAAACCTTTTTTAAATATTTAAAAAAAATAAAATTACAAAAATATTTAATTTGAATGTTTTTTTCTTTTGGCATTTCTCCAAAAAAATGGGGGGCCACCTATTGGGGACCACTGCTATAAACTGAGGCAACTGGTCATGGATAAAGGATTAAAATCAGTGGCGGCTGGAAAGTGTTTTTTAAAATGTTCGTAAAATAAACATGTTTAAAATAAACCATAACTACTTATTTTAAGTATGGGTGTGTTTAAATGCACAATAACGTGTGTAATATATGAAATATAAATCATTATGTTTGGGGTAAAGCTTCTTGTTCATCCCCTCTGGTGTTGCGCTCTTCCGTTCTGGGTCGCTAGAAAAAGCGCCCATGGAGTGCAGCAGCGCAGCTAATTGCAGACCTGTTGCTGCCTCAAAATTTGCCCATAGCAACCTAAATTTATCCAATCAGCATCCTCGAATCTGATGCCTCTGGGGCGCTGAATTTAGCGCCCCAAGCCAGCGATGTAGAAGGGTAGAACATGTTGTATGCTCCCCAAGCGGAGTCAGACAACAAGGGCGCTGGACAATGACGGACGTGAATTCAATACGATCTCTTCACCAGCTTCCATTTGAGAGGAGAAATTTGGTGGAAAAACTAAAAGTGAAGGAGCTTGGCCCTGATCAACCCGACATAAATATTGCACAAAAGGCTAACAACAAAAGGTAAAACCTACACGTGAGGCTTCTCACATACTTGAGACGTCTTGAAACAAGGTGACTTATATGAGTTACAATTGTTTACAACAGCATATGAACACACCAATACTCCAGTACGAACAGTCCCACCTACACTATTTTTCACCAGGCGCCACTGATTCAAATTACAATGTAGCATCTGCATTGTGAGGAACTATCAATTCTTAGTCAATACATCTGCAGCAGATGAACAACTTATCGTATTCTTAAAGATAATGGCATGGTATCAGTGCTAATATAGACTACCACCACACAATCTGATTCTCTATTCTCATTATTTATAGCGGAGCTGGTGGACCCAAATGCAGAAGACAGCAGGCACAGGAACTGAATAACCAATATTTATTCGATAATCACACTTACAGGACTCACCACCGAACATGAGCAAACACAAATAATGCCAAGACAAAGACTGAACAGAAAATCAGGGCTAAAATACTAACAGAACTACTGAGGGAATAGGGAACAGGTGAGTAACAGAAAGAGCAGATAGGCTGGGGAATACACAAGGGGCAGGACAGGGCTGACAAGGCTGATTCAGGACTGGTGAGTGGGTGGCAAGGAGGGAAAAGTGGAGGGCAAGACAATATCGCTTGGGTGGTTGTCGCTCCCAGATGAAATTAAGAAGCTGTTGATCTGCCTTATCTTATATTTAACATTATGTCATTTAGGAGGTGCTTTGATGATTCAACACATCTTAAAATAAAAGTAGTAGTAGTAGTAGTAGTAGGTATACAGTACATTGCACATGATGATGATGATGATGATGATGATGATGATGAGACATTGCTCACTCTATACAATTATTCAGGTTCAAAGGTACAGGTTTCCTCATTTTTATTGAAGTGAAATGAGGGTCCCCATGCATTTTTGGATGCCACACTAAAAAGAGGTCATTGATCTCTAATAAAAGATAGCTAGGGAGCAAGCTGGAACGAGCTTGGAGCCTGACCAGCCATCGTACATAGGGGCCGCATTCCGAAGTGGAGGAAGAATGCTTAACGGACCCCCTTTCAAGTACGCCGCGTCATAGAACGGCGCCAAGCACTGTTCCAAAGTTGAGAGCACTCGGAAATTCGCGCCCTTTTCGCAGCCTTTGTTTTTGAGAATTCTGGACAATTTTGAAGCATGCATCGATGGATCCTCGTCGAGCTAAAATACCCACAATCCTCTGCGTAGCGGGCGGGGGTATTTAAAAATGGCGGAAGAAAGGCAATACACGTTCAAATGTAAGTGAAGTTATTTTAAAATGTTGCGAATTATTTTGTGCTGTATTCATTTCACCATGACATGCAAAAAAAAAACGTTGAGCGAAAAGACCTGTGTTATTTTTTGAACGTGTTTGCAACGCATGCTATAGCCTATTTGCATGGAGTAATGTGTTAATAATAGTAGTGCTATGTAGCCTACCTGGTGTTTAAACAACTGTTAAACTATTAAAACATTTACCATCGTTGGCATTGCCATGATTACAATGATTGCATGATTATGAGTTTTGAAGGCGGAAGCGCGGTATTAAAAAGCGGAAGCGCCTCCGCACTAGGAAGTCGTTCCAAACTCCGAACGCTCTCAACCACTAGGCAGCACTCTAGTCTCATCTCTATAGAACGCGACTCGTAAGAAAGAGTTCTAGCGAGACTGCAGCCTCCACTTCGGAACACAGCCAGGGTGGGGGCAGGTTGATGTCCACCCTGCTGCACTGAAAAAAATACTAAGATAGATATTCTATGAATGAGCATCTTTCACACACCATGACTTGCTGCTCTTGCTTGTAGGACTCCACAGAATAACTGGCCAAATCAAATAGGGTTCAATTATCCCTGCATAGAGTGTGCAATTGGCCATTTAATGGCAGGTTTCTCAAAGTGGAATGATACCGCAGGTGTTTAATCATCCGGCGGAGAATTAACATGTAACATGTCACATCAAAAGCAGATGAAAGCAGTGTGTAATCCTAGCCAGTAGCCTTCATGTTTGCTAAGACATAAGATAGCGTAGGACTGAATATCATTGGCAGTCATTGATTTCTGACCATTTTAGGGTTTTATTCAGACTCTAAAACCCATAAATGATGTTCCACTTTAATTTTTTTCCTCCTCTCGCTAAATGCCAGACCCATTGGAAACAACACAAGACGTGACCTCTGAAACGCACCGACAGGCGAGTTAAATGTCAGTAAGACAGCGCAGTTAACTGCTTAGAATAGAATCAAAATTGACAATTGTGTCTGTGGTGTTCATTGCGAATTCTCACACAAACAGTGTCTACACCCATACAGCACAAATGAAAACACAGAATGGATTTAGGCATCAAGCAATGTTCAACAGGATCCTTGAAAGTATCCCTTAAATCCCTCAAAGAAAGTGCAGTTGCTATGGTGGTGGTTTGGGAAAAAAGCGTATGGTGAAGGACAAAATAATACAATGATAAAGTAGTAATTATGCTGACAACCAGTTCACCACATTGATACATACATTTAAAAAAAAAAACACCATTCATCTCAACGGATACTTTCTCATTTTAATAAGGCACATTTGCTTCTGCAAAACACTTGAATTGCCATGCTGAAGGTGGTGAAGACCTGTTTACTGTTTACTGCTGTGACTAGAGCTGCAACTAACGATTATTTTCATTATCGATTAATCTGTCAATCATTTTCTCGATTAATCGAGTAGTTGTTGGGTCCAGAAAATGGTGAAAAATGTTGATCACTGTTTCCCAAAGCCCAAGGTGACGTCCTTAAATGTCTTGCTTTATCCACAACCTAAAGATATTCAGTTTACTGTCATAGAGGACTAAAGAAACCCGAAAATATTCACATTTGAGAAGCTGGAATCAGAGAATTTGGACATTGTTTCTTAAAAAATGACTCAAAAAGATTAATCAGTTATCAAAATAGTTGGCGATTAATTTAATAGTTGACAACTAATCGATTATTCGACTAATCGTTACAGCTCTAGCTGTGACCCTAACCCTGTATGTGTGTCAGGGCTTGGTGCCGTTTCACTATGCTGTGTATATCTCCACAGTCCATATAACCAACGTATAACTGTGCTAAAAATACTTATTTGGAAGTTTTAATCATTACATTGAAAACATTTTTGGACAGTAAATTATATTGTTTTTTTAATTATTATTTGTATCCATTATACAAATGACTGGCAATGCTATCAAATGCATACAATATTAAACTTGATGATTTAAGTAGGCGACCTAAATACAACTGTTCCCCATGCTTTCAATAAGTAGACTATCTGACTCATCAGGGGTCAAAGGTAATTTCCTTGGGCTATCCAAAGCTAATTAAAGCCCAAACCAAAAATAATTCATACACACATTCAACACAACAAACAGAACTTGACACCAACATTGTAAATAATGTTTTTTGATAGTGCTGAGTCACTGCAACAGTTAAAAAATATTTGACAACTGATTAGTTCCTCCTGAGTCATCAGTATGTGGGGAAAACGTTTATATTCCTGTATTTATTTTTGCGTGGAAAACATCATTAGCTGCTTGGCTCCTGTCGCTATAACTTCTCCAGTGTGACATTTCCATTAATTATCGCAAAGTTGGAGACAGACACAGATATTCTTGTTGTTATATAGTTCATAATGAGACCAACTTCTGCGTCTCTTACCGACGACAAAGCGCTCATATAAGTATATATACATAATATACGGATATATATCTCCGTATAATATATATGGATTATATACAGTATATTCATATATAATATATATGGATTTCCCAGTGGGGCACATATGGTTATGTAATATTTGTGTTTCTGTTTACACAATTGCATAAACTGACATGTCATCCATTTGACATCATTAAGATGCAAATAAGTCCCAACAGTCAACACCTGGGGACCATCAACTTCAATTTACCACGAGTTAGTATTTTATTACCACACGTCAAATTTGATACCTTCGGTACAGCACTGAAACATCTTTCTGTTGGCAACTGTTGCTGCTGTAAACTGAACTCCTGGGCTTAATAAGGTGTTATCTTATCTTAAATTACACATCCCGCATTTTGTGTTGGTGTGATTATTTAATTAGAATTTAATAAGAAGTTAAATGTATGTATGTATGTATGTATGTATGTATGTATGTATGTATGTATGTATGTATGTGTCATGTATGCTGATATAAACTGCTACCTGGATGTGTGCCCACAGCTTTGTGTGGGTACACAATGATACTAATGCATCCTCATGAATCTCTATTAGTGTCACCACTATCTAGTGTGCTTGCATGTGTAGCAGACACAGACACAGATTGGAGGTTGGTTGAGGGACCATCTGGATATGATGAATACCACAAACCAGAGATACAATGAATGAGCGAGTCAGGAAAAATGAAAGGTCATTTATTTAATAACCCTGGAATCAGCCATCATTCATGGCAGAGCATTCATTAAGATGGGTACATTTGTGATTTATTTATGTGCACATACATACACCACTTTTTCACAGGTAGCATGTGGCATTCTGTGTGGCAAGCTATAGGGTGTGTTCTTACTGCCCTGAAGAGACTTCTATCTGTGTGTGTGTGTGTGTGTGTGTGTGTGCATATGTGTGCATATGTGTGCATGCATGGTGTAGGCTAGTAGTTTAGTTGTTGTAGTTGGAAACTACATAAATGTGTACATTTCTAAAGCAAGGCTTCACAGGGGCCCTAAAATAATCATATTTTTGTAAGTAGGCTATTGTAATTTGTTGCAAGGCGCTGCGCGAGTAGCAACCTATAACAGCAGAAGTAATGTGTAGGGAATCCTGACCACCCTTTATATATAGGCTGAGAGAGGGTCATGGATTTTTAGCCTTTTTCCAGTCTACCGTAGCACAATTTCCGTTCTCTTACTTCGTATGAGCTGTCAGTTGACAGTCCCTGGAGCGAGAAGAATAAGAACATGACAAGAAGAACAACAACAAAGACAAGGAGAATTAGTTTTTTGATAACAAATTTGACTTGTCACTCAACCCATGTAACTAAAAAGGATAACGCTCCCTCCAAAGCATGCTCTCTCTCACCAAGAACGCACATTTGAAGCACCAGGGGGCGTTCGTGGTGAGAGAACGCCTGGGAACGAGGTTACTCTATATGAGGAGCTAGTTCTCCCCTCAGGCCGAAGGTATAGATTGCCAAGAGTGCAACAGATAAAAATAATAATCGTTGTGTTTTCGCTCACTTAGAATGAGCCGTTTATATCTACATGGGGAGCGGGTCGCCTTCCATGGAGGCCACCATGTTGCACCGCCATGTTTGTACATTAGCCCACAATGGACAAACGGCTAAATAAAGCCTTTGCATATTGATGTTGAGACTAAAATAGGTTTGTAGCTACTAAATGCCAACGTTTAGTAGCTAGCCCAGGGGGCGGAGTTCCCCCGCGTTCAAATCGTTTTACAATAATGTCCACCCTGAAAACTGAAAATGACATTTATAGCAGCATAGTGCTACTATGGTGGTGTATTAAAATAATCTCAATGGCAGTTTCTAGTTTGAAAGTGTTTGTTTTTTTAAGTTAAAGTTATTGGATATTCAACAGATATTCACGCTCTGAATTAGCGATGTGACATGGTGAACTAAAGGGCCGTGTATTTAATTACAGTTTTCTGGTATTTATTGCACCCCTAGCACCTACTGGCACCTTACAGTCCAGTACAGGCCACCGTAGCTTCTCCTACGTCGTTGGAAAGGGAGAGGTGAGGGGGGGGGGGGTATTCAGTTTGTTGTAATCTGCAACCTCACCGCTAGATGCCCCTACATTTTTACAGTGTACCTTAAGTAAAAGTACAAATGTATTAGCATCAAAATATATTTAAAGTACCAAAAGTAAAATTGCTCATTATACAGAATGGCCCATTTCAAAGTAATATATTATATTATTGGATTATATTTATTGACACATTAATGTGTTCATCGCTTTAATGTTGCAGCTGGTAAAGGTGGAGCTAATTTTAATTTATATATATATATATATATATATATATATATATATATATTATGCATTACTTTACAAACTGCTGGGTAGGTTGTGAATTTCCTCCTGTGGACCAATAACGGCTTATTAATATAATAATATAATTTATTGATTGCATTTTGTATTGTTAATCTGAAGTAACTAGTAACTCAAGCCGTCAGATAAATGTAGTGGAGTAAAAAGTACAATATTTGCCTCTGAGATATAGCAGAGTGGAAGTACAGTATAAGGTAGCAGAAAATAGAAATACTCACGTAAAGTACAAGTACCTCAATTTCATACTATTACAGTAAATGAACTTAGTTATTTTTCCACCACTGTCTTTAGGCTACTATATATATATATATATATATATATATATATATATATATATATATATATATAGGCGAGCTTGGCCTTTGGCAAAGAATGCGAGATTTTAATTTAGACAATCCTGTGCGCCATACACCGCACGGCTCCAGGAATGGCTGGGTTATTCAACACTGCTCATACTCAACAAACACAGATGGCACTCCTGAACATAATTGTTCTACATAATGGTTCTACATCGTCAGTCAGTCAGTCAGTCAGTCAGATTAATGGTCTGTGTCATACATACATAAAACTTAACAACACTACAAACACAACATTATAGCAATAATAATAATCCCTTTAACATAAACCCCCATAATAACACCCCAATAATTCTTTGCGCTAATAAGATACAGCAGTGCCCCCACGAGTCTGGGCGACCGAATTACCTCGGCCGCTACAATATATTCAAAATCATATTTCAAATGGGTGGGCCAACCACTCCCAAACTCACCTATCTTTCATACATAATAAAATGCAATTCTTCTTTCACACAATATATACACTTAGGAATGGGATGTCCGTATATGTGGACAGGAAACCAGCCTGCTGTTTTTAACAGGCAGCAGTAGATCTCCAGGGACAGTGGAAAGGAGAATGGAAGTGGTGTACGGGTGTAAAAGGAGCCAAACAAGGACACACTTAAGTAAAGTAGCTGCGGGAGAAGGAAACCATTGAAATGGAATCATTGGCAGTTGGCTGGATTCGTCTCACACTGGGGCACGAACATATCAGATAGAGAGGAGTGTTAGGACAAGGTTTACCAGCTGGCAAGCTCCCATCGGGCAATAACGCCTGGTGACAGATGGCCCATGTTGCCTCGACTAATGGCTCTTGGCTACTGATATAGGGGCTATATCTCAGAAATTGTAATCTAGCCTACCTTTGGGGATTAGATTCATGACCGTGAATATTTACTTTTTAAGGTCCAGTGTGTAGAATTTAGGGGCATTTAGTGAAACAGACTTGGCAGAAATGGATTATAATATTCATTATTATTAGTGTATTATCGCATTAGTGTATTATCTGTCTGTCTATCGCGGGCTAACTTCAACCAATGAGATCAACAAACCATGTAGAAGGAGAATGAAAACATTTTCCTTTGAGAAAAGCCTTAACTGGAGAAATACTCTCCAGTTCAGATAGAGCTGATGCTATAGCAGCATGTACACTAACTGACAAGGATCTGGGACAGGGACTCAAAATGCACGACTCAACACTCAGTGGTGCATTCAGGAAAACTCAAATTTAATGCTCGAGGGCAAGGCAAAAACAGGACGAAAACAAAAACTCAACTCGAACTGCAGGCTTAACAAAGAACTCACAGGGGTCACGACAGGAACACACGGCAAGACGTACATGACGAACTGACAAAGACAGACACAAAGCACAGGACTTAAATACTCAAGGGAAGGGGGAGACAAGACACAAGTAGAAACAATCAGGGCGGGGCTGCTGCCAATCAGCACACAGGAGAACATGAGGGCAGGAAGTCAAGACACCTGAAACGAGAGGAAAAGGTAAGTCTTACAAAATAAAACAGGAAGACCAAAACCAAAATAAGAGACCTTAACCAGGACGAGTCACTACACTAACCTCTTGAGGAGCGGCCACAGCTGTTTTCGATTGAAGAGTTGCTTCTTGTCACATCTAAACCACGCCCAAAATCCATGTAGCTGCCAATAGTTCCTCTGATTGGTCTGAACCACTGTGGTTTGGCCACAAGTGCATAACTTGAAGCATGGCCAGACCAATCTCCAGAGAGTAACAGAATGTGAACTTGTGAAATTGGGATGGTCTCACAAGGCTAGTCTTTTGTTTCTCTTTTTGTTTCCTTAAGACACAAAGACCCTATTTCCAAATGAAGTTGAATTGACCCCATCTCCACACATGATAGTCAGATGAGAAAGAAGACGGGTCACAATCAATTGATGACAGATATGTCCACAATTGAAGAACTCCAAAACTGCATATGTACATGCATTTAAAATCAATAAAGAGGTTTACATTTAAAAGACCTTGTTAGGGTTTAGCCATAAAGTTTCTTGGATCCCAATAAGCGGAAGACAGAGGCCGGGTAGGAAGAACAAGGTTTATTTCTAGGCCTCCAAACAAAAACAAAGGCAATGCGGGTCGAGGCAGGAGCGGGTAGGCGAGGTAGGTTGAGCACTGGAGACACCGGAACAACGAGGACCATCCCCAGGTAAGAGATCGAGGTCTGAGGAAGAGGGTAACAAGAGGTAAGACTCCAACGTACCAAAAACACGGAAAATGAACTCACTAGACAGAAGAGCTACTAGTTGCGCAACGGCGAGACACTGGTACCGTGTGTGACGGAATACTCTGGCGCTGAAGTGACGTTCGAGCCGGCCTAATAAAGGAGTCCAAATGAGAATCAGGGGTCCGTTTCACAAAGCAGGTTTAACAACCTCTGAGTTTAATCCTAAACGCTGAGTTGATCTCCACTGAGATAGAAAACTCTGGGATTTCGGTTCCACAACACCGGTTTTGAGTTAAGTTGATCAACTCAGAGGAGTTCCACCTAGGGTTGAGCGCGTGCACCACAACTATAAAAAGCCAGCATCAATGGAGCCACGATTCGACGAGTCACCACCCAGCAAACACGGACGGACCCGGACGTGTCCGAGAGAGCCCAATTAGGTCGTGATGACGTCCAATCACAACTAGTCCGATCAGGCCCAGAATATGACCATATCACAACCAATTACTTACGCACAAACGAGAAGTAAAGTCTGATCACGACCCCACTGGGCTCTCTTGAACGTACTTGTCCGTCCGCGCACAAGTAAATGTTGTGATATGGTCATATTCTCGGCCTGATCGGACTAGTTGTGATTGGACGTCATCACGACCAAATCGGGCTCTCAGGCATCCAAAACCTTTTTTGCGTTTATTTAAATGTTTTATTTTTATTTTATACACAGACACACACATACATAGACACAATGAATAGACAAACAACCATCCAAAAATGATATAGGCCGACGTATAAGAAAGTGGGCGTGACCTGATCTACCTACGACCCAGCACGTGACACATTTGTCCAACACGCACGCGCACCAGAACAGGTCAGGACGCAGCGGTGGAAGCGTGTTAGCACGAGAGAGAGAGTAAAGTAACCTTTTCATGTTCTCGGAGTTTGGTTGTAGTAAAATACTGTCACTGCCAGGCACACCGTACGTAGAGAGGCTGCACGTTCCTAAATGTTGGTGTTTTTCTTTTGTTGAATCAAACCTAGCTGCTACACGCGAACTATCGTATTTTCTCAACTAGCTGCTAGCTGCTAACAGCATTTCAGCGCACTCGGTATAACGTTAGAGCCGGGAGGAATTATCGCAGTTCAAATTGGGTCCCTCAATGTATGTATGTATGTATGTATGTTTTCAAAGTCTGAGAGTCTGATTGATTTTGTATTACAGACGCTGTCAAACGATGGGACAGAACAGCGACCGAAACTGCCATCAGTGCCGTGCGGCAGATTACCTGAAACACGTGCGCACCCGGGAGGTCTGGTGGAGGGGGTTATAAGACGAAGCCCGCCTTTGCATAATGCCAATTAAAGTGACAAGTTGTTGATCATTTCTTGTTTCAATATATTTTTTAAAAGTTAATATTTCAATACGGTTCTAATGTCAGTGTTTTTAGTTTTTCCAGATTCTTATTGTTCATTTCTACAAAATAAAGTGTTCTGTTTTAATACGTTTGGTGTTTGATTTGTGTCTTCAAAATATACTTTTTTTATAAACACCATCTTGTAAAGGCAATGTCTATTTGCAATCACATGTTGGCTGCTTTAATTGATAAGTGAATCGGGGGACATTTGGACGTCATTTCCAGGACACGGTCAAGACGTCCTCTCGACGACATGAACTGGACGGGTATGTGGTCGGCTTAGGGTCATTAAAAAGCCGTCGACTTGACGTCTTGGTTATGACGTCCAAAACATTGCCAATTTGGCCTAGTCCGGAACGTCACAAAATGACGTCAAGACGACGTCAACCTGACGTCATTTGGCTTGCTGGGCATGGCAACGGGGAAGTCACCAACCTCGATTGGAAATACTTAATATACCTACTACTAATGCGCTCATATGGCGAGTTTCAACACGTTTTTAGAAAGAAGTGCAACACTGCTGCGTAAGTTTAAATGGAGTCCGATCACAATAATATTACAGAGGAAAACTGCTTGAACTATTTATTTCATTTAGGTGCAATGCGGGGGAGAAGCGCACTTGACAGCAGCTTAAGATTACATTATTCAAACAGATAAGACCTCGGCATGATCATTTTGATCATGTTTTACACTGTAAAGTAAATATTAAGTGGCTATTTGACTGTATACAGTTGCCTCTACATCTCCGACATTGTACAAAAAACATTTGCAAAGAAACGCAGTGCAACACACAATATCTGCTGGGATGTGAGAGACTACGGTTGGTAATGTTGCACATGTAAGGACGGATTAGGTTGCGTAGGCCTATGTAAATGATGGACTGTGACGTGAAACGGTACCGCTGAAAAAGATAATTGTCTGGAAATGATAATTGTCTGGAAAGGCTAGCCTACATCATGGTCTGATAACCCTCTCCCGACGAATATTTAATTCTCTGTGCAGTAAATAATAATTATATAATAATAATTAATTGCATTTATATAGCGCTTTTCAAGACACCCAAAGCGCTTATATATATATATATATATATATATATATATATATATATATGTGTGTGTGAGTAAGGGAGTACCGGCACTTATTTTTTTCCACTTCGAGCGCTGGTCAAAAGGACATGTTCGTGAAAAAGTCGCCTCCTACTGCCTAATGGACTTCTGAAATAGCACTGACTCTGATTTTGTTAAATGAGTTTTGACAGACGGCTACGCCAAAACTCGCTGACTGAATGAATGAGGAAATCAATTGGCGTGTGTGGCTGAAAGAGGGCGGAGACACATTGATCCATTGAGTAAAACCTGGTCCCGACCAGGTTAGGTTCATAGAGTCTGTTACTACGGTAACTGACCGAGAGCGTAAGTTACCTCTCTCTGTGAAACAGGTTAGAGTTGCCCCTCTTTCTCTGGTTTGAGTTATCTCCCTTTGTGAAACGGAAATCGCAGAGTTTCCCTCAGTTCAGGGTTAATAAACGCAGGGTTTTCACTAAACCTGCTTTGTGAAACGGACCCCAAGTGTGTCTCGTAATTGCCAGCTCCACTAGCCACGCCCCGCACCTGCCCACAACCAATGCCTGCGGAAGAAGACCAAGAGCAACACACAGCACGGGGAAAAAACAAAAACACAAAACTCCCCGTGTGCAAACATGAGTAAACCACGACAGACCTGCCATTGTTTTATCTGGGGCTATTTAAAATGTAGGCAAATGTGTTAGATTTCAACTAAATGTAACAAGAAATTGTAAATATTTAGTCAGGATGAAGGATTTGATCAATTGTTAATGGGTTACTAATAAAGTTGTTTCGTTGAAACAATGTCCAAGCATGAGCATGTAGCAGCATAGATGTGCTCTGTTATTCAGTGCCACTGGTGGTATTTAGCACCAGGTGGCTGTCATGAGGTGGGCCAGTATAAAAGCCGCCCTCCTCCACCAGCCCTTCCCCTTGCGCCTCTGTCGACACTGGTGCATCACTTCCGACCCCAAGGTTGTTTGACCCGACGTATGGTATGGCTGCCCGCTGCTTCACCGCATTGGGCATTTGTTTCCCTGTGTGCTCATGACATTTGTGTTGTTTGTAGGGCGACTGCTTGCATGCTGCAACGTGTTCCTAATAGGTGCGGTGTATTTTGCTTGGTAAACGCCAGCGGCGGCCGGTATCCTCTCCCTCCCTCCTCCTGTGCGAGTGGGTGTGCGTCCCTAAACAGGTATGCACGTGTGTTAGTGTAGCGAGCAACCGCAGTATTTTCTTTTGGCAAGTAACGCTAACAGTATTTTTCCTATGATTAGGAGTAAGTGCAATCAGCTGATTGGGGTCGCTGCTGCTTTGTCCCATTGAAACTTTGTCTCCACACTGCCTCGTGCAGCTGCGTGGTCGCTTCTGCGCCAGTTTGAGCTCTGCCTGGCATCTGCGGCCCACACCACGCCCCAGAGCAGCCCTGTCAGACTCTATCACGCCTGTGTGTTTTTACATGTGTGCATGTGTGAATGAGTGCGTTATGGTGTTTATTTGATTATTATTTTGTAGTATTTACATTTTGTTTTGTTACCGTATGACTAAAGTGGGCTGTCACTGATGATTTTGTTAACATTGGTTTTCCTTTTCTTTTGTTGGTTGATTTGCCCACTAATTTGTTTATTTTTAGTTGCTGGAGACTGGTGGTGGTAGTGCTGGTGCCCAGGTGGTGGTATCCCCCTCTGTTTGCTGTGTCCTGGGAAGAGTGTGTCATGCATGTCGGGTGGTTTAAGTTGATTTTCTTTATTTTGGTTGATCCTCCCCTTGGAGTAGGCCCTTGCCCATCCACTCAGCTCCAGCCCCCCCTTGTTTTTCTTCTTTTACTGAAAACTGAAACATTTTAAGCTGACTATTTATAAATAAAATTCTAACCCTAACCCTAACCCTTTGTCCTACAACTCCCTGAATCACAGTCTCATGCCTTAATGAGTAAACTTACCTGTCTGTCTCCAAATTCCCTGGGTGAAATTCCCAGGGTGGCGTTGTCGGTTCCTTTCCTTAATTTGGTTGTTGGTTAAATTATTAGGTTTAATTTCTTTCTTTTTGTTTTCACCTTATCCTCGCCACAAGTACAAGGCCATTGAATCATGACTCCAACACTGATTTAATTGCTTCACCTGAAGTTGATTCAACATGCTGGTGGGCTGACAGCGTAATTAACAGCAGGCCGCTGGCTAAAACACTGCTCATCCACCGGTGGACTGCTGGTTAAACGATGAACAAAATGCTTAGATCTTGGTTGAGAATGCATTTATTGGAGATGCCAAGATGGTATTTGCCGAGTAGATGTTATGTGCTGCCATGACAGCAGCACATAACATCTGTTCATTAGTGTATTGATGTAGTTCGTTCTCTCTCTCTCTCTCTCTCTCTCTCCCTCCCCCTCTCCCCCTCTCCCTCCCAACTGGTCAGGCAGATGACCACCCACCTAACCGAAGGGTCTGTCCTAGGTTTCTGCTTTTTTTTTTTTTTTTTTTTTGAACTATATTTTTATTAAACACTCAACATGGAAAAACACAGTACAGAATGTGGCGTAATGGGTTCGTAAGGAACAGTTTTTTATTTAGGTGTACTCCGACAACGCCACCTGGGGAATTTCGCCCAGGAAATCCTAGCTGGGGGTTACTATCAACATCAGATAAGGTCACGCAGGTTCGGATACCACGGGATGAGACGGTGTCAAATTAAGATCAATCTTTATTAACAAATTAATTGCACAGAAAATAATCCAATAGTCACACACTAAAATAAACAATTGGGCAAGGAAAGTGCGAACCGGGTTGGGGCTTACCATGCGGCAGAGCAACCAAAACGGGGGGAGGGTCCTCAAATGAATCACCCGTGACACTGCAAACACACACACACAAAATCAAAAGAAAAGGAAAAGGGGGGATCGTGAAGAGCACCCTACCACCAGGGATTAAACTGCCGCAGTCAGCCCACAGCACCTGGAAACGAAAGACAACAAGGTTAATAAAACGTGCCCAGAGTTTAACAGAGCTGGTGTGGGCCAAACAATTATTCACATAACAACAAAAACAATACAATAAGAGACAGTTTAATAAACTAATTAATTGAAGGAATGAAAACAAAAAAAACACAACAACTAAACCAAATTAGAACACTAGATTAAACCACAAAACGCAAGAAAATTACTAAACTAACTTGAGAAATAACAAAATAAAGAACCAAACAGAAATACAAAAAAAGAAACTTAACACGCTGTGTCACCAGGTGGGCAGCATTTACATAGGCCCCAGATAAGTAGTGACGCACTCAGGCGTGCAGGGCGGAGCAGG
The DNA here is from genome assembly GCA_030340625.1 of Merluccius polli. NCBI lineage: Eukaryota > Metazoa > Chordata > Actinopteri > Gadiformes > Merlucciidae > Merluccius > Merluccius polli. The sequence continues at coordinate 268,627 of JAOPHQ010003994.1, forward strand.
CCCATGCACCAGACCGCAGCGCCAGAGTAGGAAGAGGGCCGCCCCGATCCAACCGATAAAAAGCAACACAACGTTATATAACAAAAAGAGACAGAAAACGACAATGGAAAGCAAATCAACCACAAAGATACATATAAAATCCGAGGAAAACAGGAAGCCAAAACAGCAGCGCCGCTCGAGGGGTGGTGGCCGTAGCGGGCCAGACAGTTAAGCCGGGCTGCTGGGAAAACAAAAGATAAGGATTTGTAAATTACTAATGAAACCCACTAACTTAGGAGAAACAAAACTAATACGTACATACCAGGCACAGTAAATCCTATGCGACAAAAGGAGAGAGGGGGCTCGGAAGTGCAGCTCCAACACACAACCAGCACGGGCAGACAACCACACACAGCGGGGTTTCCAGCTGATCACATCCCCAACATCACTGAAAGGAGCGGAGGTCGTGTAAACGGCATATACGCTAAAGCCCAAAGGATAAGGAGGGGACGGCTGAGTACTCACACATATGATGAAACCAATGCGCCCCGACGGCGATCACAGTACCAGGCTGTCGCACCAACCCACGAAGCCCCGGAACGCCACACTAGTAGGCTGCCACGGCAAACACCATGCCGGCACGCCAAGCCACAGCCACCACGGAGGGTCAAATGAGGGCAGAGGAGAGGACGCGCCGCAGACCCTCACCTGGATATAAAGGTGCGCATCGTACCGCCCAGTAATCAAGAGGCCAGCCTCACCGGCGCAGTGCCACTCGGTGGCTGAGGCACCGACGCAGTGCCACTCGGTGGCTGGGAGGAAAACAACCCGGCCACAAGAACATTCCTTGACAACATCACAGAATATGTATGACAGTGCGACAAAAAAACAACAGCAACAAAACATTGGGGCCCAGAAGATGAATAGTAATAATGAATGAAAAATAAATAAATACATAAGTGGACAATTATGATATTACAGCACAATGTGTGTTCCCCTCAGTTATAGAGGTAACTTGCTACAGGTAGCCACCTCCTCAAAAAGACATCAGACCTTAATTGTAATTGAGCAGTTAGAGCCTCCATTCCATACACCTCCCCTAGCTTCTGTTTCCACTGTGCCACTGTAGGTGGCTGTGAGTTCTTCCATTTTATTGTCACCATTTTCCTAGCAGTCATCAAGAGTATATGTAACAGGTACTTTTGGTCTCTGGTGTACATGTCTTCAGGAGTTAGATCGAAAAGAAACTGACTTGGGGTGAATGGTAAGTCGATTCCCAGAACTTTATCTATCTCACTTTTTACCCCCTTCCAAAAAGGAAGCATCATTGGGCAATCCCAAAATATGTGTGAGTAGTCACCAACCATTCCACATTCTCTCCAGCAGTATATTGCAGCTGGGCTATCTACAAATTTGGAAATCACCGCAGGTGTCTTAAAGAACCTAGTCTTCATCTTCCAGTCAAACTCCCTCCACATGTTACTATTAACACCCTTATGACATCCAATGCACATTGTTTCCCACTCTCCATCCTCAATTATAATATTTAACTCCAGCTCCCACTTATTTTTGATATAAAGAGTACTGTCTGGTATTGGAGAATGTGCGTGTGTGTTTACTGGGACCACTTTATCCAGGACGTTAACTCCGGTCAGAGAGAAGACGCATACACAGGGAACAGTTCTGGTTGTTTATATCTCTTGAATAGGCGAATGACATCAAAGAATTGCTTCAATGAATAACCAAATAATTAAGGAATAATGAATGAATGATGAATGAATGTTTGGTTGAATGGTTTTTCTGTAAGACAGAATAAGAAAATAGACAAATACTTATTACCAGATTTACCTAAAACACCGGGCTTTAGTACTAGCAACACCCATAAATGCTATATAAACATAACATAAATAGCTCCCACATACACACGTTAACACAGCGCAATATAACAGCCGACAACGGCGCGGCAGAGTGACGTACACATATGCTACACGAGGTACAGGCTCATACACTAGCTACCCAATTTGTGAGGTATTTCAGACACCGAGAACACGGTACCCAGAACACGCTAAGAATCGGGCTTCTTCATTGGTTCTCATGATGCGCCTGCGCGTTTCGTCGCCGGTCTCAATGCCTTCTTGAGAGCGGGAAATTGTTTGTGATGGCTTTTTTTAAATGTTTGTTAACGTTTTAATGATTCAGGTTGCGTTTTAATGATTAGGGTTATGGTTAGGGTTACGGTTATGGTTAGGGTTATGGTTATGGTTAGGTTATGTTTAGGGTTATGGTTAGGTTATGGTTAGGGTTAGGTTATGGTTAGGGTTATGGTTAGGTTATGGTTATGTTATGGTTAGGTTATGGTTAGGGTTAGGGTTATGGTTAGGGTTATGGTTAGGTTATGGTTAGGGTTAGGGTTATGGTTAGGGTTAGGGAAATGTCCCGGCTACGTTATGACTGTAGGAAACGGAATTAGCATGCTTCAAGGATCGAACCAATCAGGGAGCGAATTCTTGCATACTAATTAGGTAAGTTATCGTGTTCTGGCCCTAGAACACGGCTACATCCATAGCTCCAATTTGTGAGTGAATCAACTAAAACAATAGCAGAAACCAGCTCAAACAAAATCACGGCCACTATATGGAACAGAATTGCGGACTGCATATAACATGTACCCTACGTAAATATACGTCAGTGTTTCCCCTAGAAATTTTTCCAGCAGTGGTGCTGTTACGTAACGGAGGCAAGCCGCACGCGGCGGCGCGCAGGGGTCTGGGGGCATTCACCTCCGGAAGATTTTTTTTTTTAATAACCCCTTAAACCATAACTTCTGGCAAGTTTTGTGGATAGAAATGGACATTTTGAGACAAATATGATATACCAGGGGTGGCCAACCCGCGGCTCCCGAGCCGCATGCGGCTCTTTGCCTGGTTTCATGCGGCTCTTACGTTCATAATGTAAGAGCCGCCGGCCGTAGGTCCGCGGTGTGTTACTATTGCGCGCGCCCCCCCCCTCGTCGGCCGTAGGTCCGCGGTGTGTTACTATTGCGCGCGCCGGCCGTAGGTCCGCGGTGTGTTACTATTAGTGATGGGTCGTTCGCGAACAAACTAGTTCGAACGAACGACTCTTTAAAGTGAACGAACTGACCTCGTTCGCCACCGTCGTTCGCGTCGTTCGTCTCGTTCGCTGAGTCCAGAGCTATAGAGAAAACAGAGTTGCGACACGCTTTGATGTCGCCGCCAGGGCTGTCACGTGGTTCATGTAAGCCTCAATAGTTCCAAACAAACCGCAAGCTGCCATAGCGGTCATTGGCTTGCATTGACAGAGTGAGCTATTGCATGGTAAATATCACAATAAAACACACGTTTTTGCGCTATTGCATATATGTTGGCGTCAATTATGCTTTTGAGCTGTAGTACTGCATTGATTACTGTTGAATAATAATAATAATAATAATAATACACTTTTGGCGGTAGAAGTTCGTGTTAGCTTGGTTAGGTGACTTACGTGAGTGATGCTAAATTTATAAGGTTGGTTGTTCTGTATTTGCACTTAGATAAACAAGTTACCTAATTTGTACCATTACTATTATTATTGCACTCTTAGCACTTACCTGTTTTGTGACATGTCAGCTTTTCCAAAGTACGTTTTATTAACCCTTTATTACCAAGTTTAGACTAAAGGACATGTAGTTATTTTTGTAGGACATGGATCAGAACCATGGAGATTTTAAGATGGAGCCATGTATCAGATCTATCAAACAACCACTAATTATGCTTGAATATGATCAGTCAATATCTAACTCTACAAGCAACTATTCACACTTGCAATTTATGTTAGAGCTGATGGACTGGAATACGTATGACTGGTACAAAAGTTGTTAAATAAACAAGATTTTTATTAAAGAATTATTGAAACAAGAACAATTGTGTGCGTGTTTGTGTGTGTACAAGAAAAAGAAATTAATAGGAATAATAATAATAAATATATATTGTTATTGCCATACATAATATATTATTATATTAATAAATAATAATAAGAACAACAAAAGAATAATAAGAACAAACTAGAACAATAACAGCAGTGTATGTTAACAACCAAAAACCCTTAACAAAGTGGGGCAATGAAACCATAAACGCAACACACAGATGGCTCTGGAGAAGGGGAAAGAATGTCCTCACTGTCCTGCCCTCTCTCGGTTCAAAATGGGGGAGTATGAAAAGGCCATCAGATTTCTCCAAGAGAGCATCCATCTTTTTCATGGCCTAAAGATAGGGGTAAAGAGCAGCTGGAAGCCGGTCCAGACAGGATTGGTTATGGCCACAACAACCATACTGCAGGTCCAGGAAGATCTGTTGAGCCAGGGTCACAAATTTGTCCTCACGGGCCGGTTCACGCAGGACTGCCTGGAAAACACATTTGGATGCATACGTCAGAGAAACCCCGTGCCAACACCTGTAGAGTTCCACTATGCCCTACGGGCTGTCACTGTTGGACAGTTCCTGTCCACAGTGCATACAGGCTCTTACCTGATGACAGCTGTGACCACCTAGCAGACTTCCTGGAGACCAGAACCATTACCAGCAGTCCTGAAGGTCTGAGAGTGGAGCAGCTGGTCGACCTGACAACACCACCCACCTTCACAAAAACAGATTCCTGTGTTCTGTACCATCTGGCTGGATACATTGTGAAGGGTGTCTTCAGCTCCATACTCTGTGAGACATGCAAGCATGCACTTGTGCAAAATGCAGATGACGCACATGAGAATGCTGTTCTGCTGCAGTTGAAAGAATTCAAACAGGGTGCACTTTATCGGCCATCTGATGAGGTCTTCACTGTCGTCCAGCACGTGGAGCAGCTGTTCCGTTCAAGGACAGATGATTCACTCATGGAGTGCACCAATGCTGTGGAACACCTGGAACAGGAGGCCATGCTTCTGGATAGCAGCCTTCCATCATGCCACGATGTTAAAAGAAAAATCATCTGCAGATATGTCAGGCTGAGGTTGAGGATTGCGGCTACGTGCATCAGGGCTGCAAGGAGAGAAGACAAAAGTAAAGGTCACCTTGGCAGCAAGAGTCAGAATAAGAAGGCCAAGAAGGCTCAACCTCCTGCACCAAAGGCCATAATATCTAGGCCACTAACAAATACCTTCCTTATTGCCATGGATGTATTTGGCCTCTCCATTCCATCTCAACCTCCCGCAACCACCAGCATCTCCCTGCAGCCATCAGTGAGACACCAGCAGCCTCCACTGCCAGCAGCAGACACCGCCAGCAGAGCTTTGTCCCTGTTGAATAAACAAACAAATTGTTGTTCTATTGTTGTTTTATCTGTGTCTAGTAAGATGACATTGAGAGCATTGAAAGACGCCTCTAAATAAAATGCATTATTATTATTATTATTATTATTATTGTAGTAGCAGTTATAGCAGCAGCAGAAGTAAAACAGCTAGCATTTAAGTAATAGTAGCAGCAATAGCAGTAGCATTTTAGTATTAGTGTGAGAGTGGGGCTACATTAGCAGTAGTGGTAGTATTTTGATAATGTTTTAAAACCTAACAATCAAAACAACTTTACATAATGTCACCTGACAACAAAAGGTTAACGCACTTTAGTGAAATTATCACGTTAATAACCTCACGTTAGCCTCCGTTACCAAGCTTTCAGTTAGGTCCTAAATCCATTTAGGGACCTCACTGACCTAACTTTACATTTTTAACATCAACATCGACATTTCATGCAAACCAAATATAAGAATAACGATGTCTAAGAGTATACCTCTGATAGCTAATGCTTAAAAATGTAAAAAACCGTTCAAAATGCTGTTATTTCATCAACTTACCAGTAATTGTTCTTGACGAGCCATTGAAGTCAATGGAGCTCCGTCCATTGTTTGGAACTATTGGCGTCTCCACAACCCGGAAGTATCGTCCGCCATTTTTTTTCCATGGGAGTCAATGGAAGTGTCGTAACTCTGTTTTCTCTATAGCTCTGGCTGAGTCTCTCTGACGCGCTGATTCGCGGCGCCGCTGATTCGCGAGTCGTGACTCGTTCGCTGACTGATTGACTCGAGGACTGAGACGTCACTCACGACTCGTCATCACGAGAGCCAGCCAATGTATGTTGTTTGTCTGTCTGTGACAGTCTAGGACGCTTTCGAATGGTTGACACATTAATACCACTTTCACATTTGAATATTGCCTTTTACATTTAAATATCAGTGAAATGGTAAATGCATGCTGTCTTTGTATTTTCTGTGTCATGCCAGATTAATAAAATATTTGAATGTCTCGTCAATCTGTCTCGTTCTTTCATGCTTCCTTCTCACGCACGCAACCCGGCCGGGACCCCCACCTTGGTGGATCTTGGTCTTGAGTGGGGGTGGCCAATGGCCATCTTCACAATAGTAAATAAAATATGCCCAGAATAAACACAACTGTACATCATTAACTTTAAAACTCATCATTGCTAAATCAAGTCTATTATCTTGCTGATATACATCCAATAATCTACTACGCCCCCCCCCCCCCCACACACACACACACACACAAAACCCCCTAGCTCAGGGGTCGGCAACCCGCGGCTCTGGAGCCGCATGCGGCTCTTTAGCGCAGCCCTAGTGGCTCCCTGAAGCTTTTTCAAAAATGTTTGAAAATGGAAAAAGATGGGGGAGAGAAATATATGTTTTGTTTTAATATGGTTTCTGTAGGAAAACAAACATGACACAAACATTATTAACGTTTTTCAATGCTGTACAAATGTGTAGAATAAATATTAAATTTCAACATTTCTCTCAACGAAGATTTACGTCATAGCCTGCGACACACGTTTCTATCAGTAAGGCGGGATGCCAGCAGGTGGCTGTTGTAAACAAACCGGCGGCTGCGCGCAATAGTAACACACCGCGGACCTACGGCCGACGGGGGGGGCGCGCAATAGTAACACACCGCGGACTACAGCCGACGGGGGGGAGGGGGGGCGCGCAATAGTAACACACCGCGGACCTACGGCCGACGGGGGGGGGGGCGCGCAATAGTAACACACCGCGGACTACAGCCGACGGGGGGGGGGGGGGGGGGGGGGCGCGCAATAGTAACACACCGCGGACCTACGGCCGACGGGGGGGGCGCGCAATAGTAACACACCGCGGACCTACGGCCGACGGGGGGGGGGGGGGGCGCGCAATAGTAACACACCGCGGACTACAGCCGACGGGGGGGGGGGGGGGGGGGGGGCGCGCAATAGTAACACACCGCGGACTACAGCCGACGGGGGGGGGCGCGCAATAGTAACACACCGCGGACTACAGCCGACGGGGGGGGGGGGGCGCGCAATAGTAACACACCGCGGACCTACGGCCGACG